>JANFPS010000550.1:0-12448 GCA_024703675.1 Drosophila nebulosa
TAAAAGTCCTAAATAACTAAAATTTTTTTAAAACGTCCCAATATTGGGAAAATTTAGAGCACGGGGAAAAAAGTTCTGGGTTTTGAATGACAAAAGTAGTAAAACTTGGGGGCCAAAAACAAAATTCTTTTTTAAAACGTCCCCCAAAATTGCATTCGCAAAGTTAGAGCACAGAAAAGGTAAGAAAACTGAATTTTTACAAATTCACGATTTTCTTAAAAAGTGGGTTCAAAATGAGTTTTCTGGGTTTGAATGACAAAAGTAAGTAAACTCGGATGCGCTACTAACTGAAACATTGCTTTTTGAAATGTCCCAATATTCGCAAAGTCCTAGATCCACGGAAAATGTTGAGGAATACGATTTTACAAATTCACGATTTCTTGAAAAGTGGTTCAAATGATGTTTTTCTGGGGTTGAAATGACAAAATTAAGTAAAATGGATGCGCTACTAACTGAAACATTGCTTTTTTAAATCGTTCCCCAATATTGGCCAAAGTATGAGCACGGAAAAGTTGAGAATACTGATTTTTACAAATCACGAATTTCTTCGGAAAAGTGCGTCAAAATGAGTTTTCTAGGTTTGAATGACAAAAGTAAGTCCACTGCGATGCGCTACTAACTGAAAGCATTGCTTTTTAAATCGTCCAATATTCGCAAAGCTTAGAGCACAGAAAAAAGGTAAGAAAAACGAATTTTTAAAAATCACGATTTTCTGAAAAGTGGGTTCAAAATGAGTTTTCTGGGTTATGAATGACAAAAGTTAAGTAAATAGATGCGCTACAACTGGAAAACATTGCTATTTGAAAGCGTCCCAATATTCGCAAAGTTAGAGCACGGAAAAGTTGAAGAATACTGAATTTTTACAAATTCACGCTTTTCTCGACAAAGTGGGTTCAAAATTAGTTTTCTGGGTAGTTTGAATGACAACAGAAGTAAAATGGATGCGTACTAACTTGAACACATTCTTTTTAAATCGTCCCAATATTGGGCAAAGTTAGAGGACGGAAAAGTGAAAAAAACTGAATTTTTTACAAATTCACGATTTTCTCGAAAAGTAGGTTTTAAATGAGTTTTCTAGGTTTGAATGACAAAAGTAAGTAAATGGATGGCTACTAACTGAAACATTGCTTTTTAAATCGTCCCACTATTCGCAAAGTTAGAGGCACGGAAATATTGAGAATTACTGAGTTTTACAATTCCACAATTTTCTCGAAAAGGGGGATTCCAAAATGAGTTTTTCTAGGTTTGAATGACAAAAATGTAAGTAAAACTGATGCGCTACTAACTGAAACATTGCGTTTTAAATCGTCCAATATTCGCAAAGTTAGAGCACAGAAAAGTTAGCAAAATTGAATTTTTACAAATTCACGATTTTCTCTAAAAATTCGGTTCAAAATGAGTTTTCGGGTTTGAAGACAAAAAAAAAAAAAGTAAGTAAAACGGACGCGCTAATAACTGAAACCATTGCTTTTTTAAATCGTCCAATATTCGCAAAGTTAGAGCACCGGAAAGTGAGAATACTGAATTTTACAAATTCACGATTTTCTCGAAAAGTGGGTTCAAATTAGTTTTCTGGTTTGAATGACAAAGTAAGTTAACTGGATGCTCTACTACTGAAACATTTGCTTGTTAATCGTCCCCACTATTGCAAAGTTAGGAGCACGGAAAAAGTTCTAGGTTTGAATGACAAAAGTAAGTAACACTGGATTGCGCTACTAACTGGAAACATTGCTTTTAAATCGTCCCAATATGGCAAAATTTAAGAGCACGGAAAAGTTGAGAAAAACTGATTTTTACACATTCACGATTTTCTCGAAAATTAGGTTACAAAGATAAGTTTTCTAAGGTTTTGGAATGACAAAAGTAAGTAAACGGATGAGCTACTAACTGAAATATTGCCTTTTCAAATCGTCCCAATTTGCAAAGTTAGAGGCTCGCGAAAAGTGAGAAACCGAATTTTTACAAAATTCACGATTTTTCGTAAAATTGGTTCAAAGAGAGTTTTCTATGTTGAAGACAAAGGAAGTAAAACTGGATGGTCGCCACTACTGAAACATTGCTTTTTTAAATGTCCCGTATTGGCAAAGTTAGGCAGGAAAAGTAAGAAAACTGAATTTTACAATTCACGATTTCCTCGAAAAGTGGGTTACAAAATGAGTTTTCTAGGTTTGAATGACAAATGTAAGTAAACTGGATGCGCTACTAACTGAAACATGGCTTATAGTAATCGTCCAATATTGGCAAAGTTAGAGCACGGAAAAGTGAGAAAACTGAATTTTTACAAAATCCACGATTTTCTCGAAAAAAGTGGGTTCAAATGAGTTTCTCGTTTGAATGACAAAAGTAGAAACTGGATGCGCCTACTAACTGGAAACATTGCGTTTTAAATCGTCCCATATTCGCCCAAAGTTAGAGCAAGGAAAAGTGAGAAAACTGAATTTTTACAAATCACGATTTTCTGAAAAGTGGGTTCAAAATGAGTTTCTGGGTTTGAATGACAAAAGTAAGTAACCACTGAATGCGCACTAACTGACACATTGCTTTTTAAATCGTCCCAATATTGGCAAAGTTAGGAGCACGGAAATAGTTGAGAAAACTGAATTTGAAAATTCACGATTTTCTCGAAAAGGGTCAAAATTAGTTTTCTGGGTTTGAATGACACAATGAAGTAAAGCTGTATGAGCTGACTAACTAAAAACATTGCTTTTTTAAATCGTCCCAATATTTGGCAAAGTTATAGCACGCCGAAAAAGTTCTCAGGATTTGAATGACAAAAATAAGTAAATGGATGCCACTACTAACTGAAACATTGCTTTTTAAATCAATCCAATATTGGCAACGCTAGAGCACGGTTGAGAATACTGAATTTACAAATTCACGATTTTCTCGAAAAGTAGGTTAAAATGAGTTTCTAGGTCTTTGATGACATAAGTAAGTAAACTGGATGCGCTACTAACTGAAATATTGCTGTTTTCAAAATCGTCCCATCCATGCAAGTTAGAGCACGTGAAAAAAATGAAAAATACTGAGTTTTTACAAATTCAGATTTTCTGTTTTTTTTTTGTTTTTTTTTTTTTTTTTTTTTTTTTTATCGAAAATTGGGTTTCAAAATGGAGTTTTCTAGGGTTGAATGACAATGTAAGTAAACTGGAGCGCTACTAAATGAAATATTGCTTTTTAAATCGTACCAATATTGGCAAAGTTAAGCACCGGAAAAATTGAGAATACTTAGCTTTTTACAAATTCACACATTTATCGAAAAGTGGGTTCAAATGAGTTTTCTAGGTTGAATGACAAAAGTAAGTAACTGGATGCGCTACTAACTGAAACATTGCTTTTTTAAATCGTCCCAATATTCGGACAGTTAGAGCACAGAAAAGTAAAGAAAACTGAATTTTATACAAATTCACGATTTTATTGAAAAGGGGTTCAAAAGGAGTTTTCTGGCGTTTGATGCCAAAAGTAAGTAAACGGATGGCTAACGCAACTGAAACATTGATTTTTAAATAGTCCCAATATTCGCAAAGTAAGAGCACGGAAAAGTTGAGAATACTGAATTTTTACAAATTCACGATTTTCTCGAAAAGTGGGTTCAAATTAGTTTTCTGGGTTTAAATGACAAAAGTAAGTTAACTGGATGCGCTACTAACTGAAAACATTGCTTTTTTTTAAGATTCGTCCATATTGGCCAAAGTTAGAGCACGGGAAAAGTTGAGAAACTGCAATTTTTACAAATCACGATTTTTCGGAAAGTGGGGTTCAAAATGAGTTTTCTAGTTTGAATGACAAAAGTAGTAACTGGCTACGTACTAACGAAACATTGCTTTTTTAAATCGTCCCAATATTCGCAAAGTTAGAGACAGAAAAAGGTAAGAAAACTGATTTTTACAAATTCACGATTTTCTTAAAAAGTTGGGTTCAAAATGAGTTTCTGGTTGGCATGACAAAAGTAAAAAAAGTAAACTGATGCGCGCTACTACTGAAAACATTGCTTTTTGAAATCGTCCATATTCGCCCAAAGTTAGAGCACGGAAAAAGTGAGAATACTGGAATTTTTAACAAATTCACGATTTTCTGAAAAGTGGGTTCACAATGAGTTTCTGGGTTTGAATGACAAAGTATAAAATGGCATGCCGCTACTAACTGAAACAGTGCTTTTTTAAATCGTCCCAAATACTTGGCAAAGTTAGAGCACGGAAAGTTGAGAATACTGAATTTTTACAAATTCACGATTTCTCGAAAAGTGGGTTCAAAATGAGTTTCTAGGTTTGACTGACAAAAGTAAGTAAACTGATGCGCTACTACTGAAACATTGCTTTTTTTAATCGTCCCAATATTCGGCCCAAAGTAGAGCACAGAAAAGTAAGTGAAACACTGAATTTTTACAAAATTCACGATTTTCTTGAAAAGTGGGTCAAAATGAGTTTCCTGGGTTTGAATGACCAAACAGTAAGTAACTGGTGCGTAACTAACTGAAACATTGCTTTTGAAATCGTCCCAATATTCGCCAAAGTAGAGCACGGAAAGTTGAGACGACGAATTTTTACAAATTCACGATTTTCTCGAAAAGTGGGTTCAAATTAGTTTTCGGGGTTTGACTGACAAAAAGTAAGTAAACTGGGATGCGCCTAATCACTGAAACATGCTTTTTTTAATCGTCCAATATTCGCAAATGTTAGAGCACGGAAAAGTGAGAATACTGAATTTTTACAATTCACGATTTTCTCGAAAAGTAGGTTAAAAATGAGTTGTAAGGTTTGAATGACATAAGTAAGTAAACTGGATGCGCCTACTACGGAAATATTGCTGTGTTTCTAATCGTCCCAATATGGCAAAGTTAGAGCACGGAAAAATGAAAATACTGAGTTTTTACAAAATTCATGCGATTTTCTCGAAAATTGGGTTCAAAATGAGTTTCTAGGTTTTCCTTGACCAAAAAGAAGTAAACTGGATGCGCTACTAATGAAATATTGATTTTTTAAACGTCCAATATTTTCAAAGTATTTTTTCAGCACGAAAAGTTGAGAATACTGAAATTTTTACAAAATTCACGATTTCTTGAAAGGGTTCAAAATGAGTTTTCTGGGTTAATGACAAAAGTAAGTAACTGGATGCGATACTAACTGAACACATTGCTTTTTAAATCGGTCACAATATTGGCAAAGTTAGAGCCACGGAAAAGTCGAGAATACTGAATTTTACCAAATTCACGATTTTCTCGAAAAGTAGGTTACAAAATGAGTTTTCTAGGTTTGAATGACAAGTAAGTACAACTGGATGAACGTACTACTGAAACATTGCTTTTTAAATTCGTCCCAATATTCGCCAAAGTTAGAGCACGGAAAAGTTGAGAATACTGAATTTTCCAATCAACGCATTCCTGAAAAGTAGGTTACCAAATGAGTGTTTCTAGGTTTGAATGACAAAAGTAAGTAACTTGATGCGCTACTAACTGAACATTGCTTTTTTAAATCGTCCCAATATTCGGCAAAAGTTAGAGCACGGGAAAAAGTGAGTATATGTAACTGAATTTTACATTCACGATTTTCTCGAAAAGTAGGTTAAAATGAGTTTTCTAGTTTGAATGACATAGTAAGTAAATGAGCGCTACTAACTGAAATATTGCCTGTTTTTAAATCGTCCAATATTGGCAAAGTTAGAGCACGGAAAAATTGAAAATATGAGTTTTTACAAAATCATGATTTCTCGAAAATTAGTGTTCAAAATGAGTTTTCTAGGTTTGAAGACAAAAGTAAGTAAACTGGAGCGCTACTAACTGGAACATTGCTTTTTAAATCGCCCAATATTTTCAAAGTTAGAGCACGAGAAAAGTTGAGAATACTGAATTTTTACAATTCACGATTTTGCGAAAAGTTGAGTTCAAAAGAGTTTTAACTATGTTTGTGAAATGACAAAGTAAGTAAACTGGATGCCGCTACTAACTGAACATTGCTTTTTTAAATCGTTCCAATATTGGCAAAGCTTAGAGCTACGGAAAAGTTGAGAAAACTGAATTTTTACAAATTCACGATTTCTCGAAAGTAGGGTTCAAAATTAGTTTTCCTGCGGTTTGAATGACAAAGTAAATCAAAACTGGATGCGTTTACTAACTCGAAACATTGCTAATTTAAATCGTCCCAATATGCAAGTTAGAGCACCGGAAAAGTAGAAAACTGAATTTTTACAAATTCACGATTTTCTCGCTAAATACGGGTTCAAAAGAGAGTTTTCTAGGTTTGAATGACAAAAGTAAGTAAACTTAATGCGCCACTAACTGAAACATTCCTTTTTTAAATCGTCCCAGTATCTGGCAAAGTAAGCAGCAGCGGAAAAGTTAGAAAACTGAATTTTTACAAATTTCACGATTTCTCGAAAAGTGGGTTCCAAAAAATGAAGTTTTCTAGGTTTGTAAAGACAAATGTAAGTAAACTGATGCGCATACTAACTGCAAACATGCCTAATTTAAATCGTCCCAATCTTGGCAAGTTAGAGCAGGAAAAGTGAGGGAACCTGAATTTTACAAAAATTCACGATTTTTCGAAAAAGGGGTTCAAAATGAGTTTTCTGGGTTTGAAGGGACAAAAGTAAGTAAAATGGAGGCGCTACTAAACTGAACATTGTTTTTTAAATCGTCCCAATATTCGCAAGTTAGAGCCGGAAAAGTGAGAAAAACTGAATTTTTACAAATTCACGATTTCTTGATAAAGTGGGTTCAAATGAGTTTTCTGGGTTGAATGACAAATGTAAAGAAACTGCAATGCGCTACTAACTGAGACTTGCTTTTTAAATGTCCATATTCGCAAAGTTAGAGCACGAAAAGTGAGAAAACTGAATTTTTACAAATTCACGATTTTCTCGAAAAGTGGGTTCAAAATTAGTTTTGGGTTTGAAATGACAAAAGTAAGTAACTGGATGGGCTACTAACTAGAACACTTGTTTTTTAAATGTCCCAATCATTGGCAAATTTTAGATAGCCGGCAAGTTGAGAAAACTGAATTTTACAAATTCACGATTTCCTCGAAAAGTGGGCTTCAAATTAGTTTTCTGGGTTGAATGGACAAAGGAAGTAAACTGGATGCGCTACTAACGGAAAATCGTCCCAATATTAGGCAAGTTAGAGCACGGAAAGTGAAAAACTTGGAATTTTTACAAATTCAAGATTTCTCGAAAAGTGGGTTCAAAATGAGTTTTATAGGTTGAAATGACAAAAAGTAAGTAAACGGATCGCGCACTAATGAAACATTGCTTTTAAAATCGTGCCAATTACTGCCAAAGTTAGAGCAAGGAAAAGTTGAGAGTTAATACATTTTTTACAAATTCACGATTTCTCTCGAAAAGTGGGTTCAAAATAGTTTCTGGGTTTGAATGACACATGTAAGTAAGCTGTATGAGCTACTAACTAAAACATTTGCTTTGTAAATCGTCCCAATATTGGCCAAAGTTAGAGCCACGGAAAAGTTGAGAAAAGAATTTTACAAATTCACGATTTTATCGTAAAAGTGGGTTCAAAAATGAGGTTTTTCTAGGTTTGAATGACAAATGTGAGTAAACGGATGCGCTACTAACTGAAACATGACTTTTTTAAATCTTCCCAATAATTGGCAAGTTAAAGCAGGAAAAGTTGTGAAAACTGAAATTGTTTTACAAATTCACGATTTTCGTTGAAAAGTGGGTTCAAAATGAGTTTTCTAAGGTTTGAATGACAAATGTGAGTAAACTGATGCGCTACTAACTGAAACATTGCTTTTTTAAATCTTCCCAATATGGCAAAGTTAGAGCACGGAAAAGTTGTGAAACTGAATTTTTACAAATTCAGGATTTTCGTGAAAAGTGGGTTCAAAATGAGTTTTTCTAGGTTGGAATGACAAAAAAGTAAATAACTGGCTGCGTACTAACTGAAAACAGGCTTTTTAAATCGTGCCAATACTGCCAAAGTTAGAAGCAAGGAAAGTTGAGAGTACACATTTTTACAAATTCACGATTTTTCGAAAAGTGAGTTCAAATGAGTTTTCTATGGTTGAATGACAAAGTAGTAAACTGGATGCGCTACTTAACTTGAAATCGTCCAATTTTGTGCAACGTTGTAGAGCACGGAAAAGTTGAGAAAATGAATTTTTCACAACTTCACGATTTTCTCGAAAAAGTGAGGTTCAAAATGAGTTTTATGGGCTTGAATGACAAAAGTAAGTAAAACTGGATGCGTACTAACTGAAACATTGCTTTTTTAAATCGTCCCAATATTGGCAAAGTTAGAGCACCGAAAAATTGAGAATACTGAATTTTTACAAATTCACGATGTCTCGAAAAGTGGGTCCAAAATTAGTTTTCTGGGTTGAATGACAAATGTAAGTTAAGCTGTATGAGACTACTAACTAAACATTGGCTTTTTTAAATCGCCCAATATTGGCAAATGTCTATAGCACGGAAAGTCTCGGTTTGAATGACCAAAAGTAAGTAAAACTGGATGCCACTACTATTGAAACATTGCTTTTTTAAATCATCCCAATATTGGCAAAGCTAGAGCACGGTTGAGACTACTGAATTTTTACAAATTCACGATTTTCTCGAAAAGTGGGTTCAAAATGAGTTTTCTAGGTTTGAATGACAAATGTAAGTAACAACTGGATGCGCTACTTAAATGAAACATTGACTTATTTAAATCGTCCCAATATTGCAAAGTTAGAGCCACGGAAAAGGTGAGAAAACTGAATGTTTTACAAATTCACGATTTTCTCGTAAAAGTGGGTGCCAAACATGAGTTTTCTAGGTTTGAATGACAAATGTGAGTAACTGGATGCGCTACAACTGAAACATTGTTTTTTAAATCTTCCCACATATTGGCAAAGTTAGAGCACGGAAAGTTGTGAAAACTGAATTTTTACAAATTCAACGATTTCGTGAAAAGTGGGTGCAAAATGAGTTTTTCTAGGGTTTTGGCATTTAAAATTAAATAAATAAATGCGCTACTATTTAATAAATTTCTTTTTTTTAAAACTGCCCAATTTGGGGGAAAGTTAGAGCACAAAATTTAAATACTGAATTTTTTCAAATTCACGAAATTTTCCGGAAAAAATGGGTTCAAAAAGATTTTCTGGTTTTAAGAAAAAGTAAATTAAAAAGGGTGCGTACACTGAAACATTGCTTTTTTTAAAACGTCCCCAAAATTTGCCCCAAAATTAGAGCCCGAAAAGGTAAGAAACTGAAATTTTTACAAATTACGATTTTCTTGGAAAAGGGGGTTCAAAAAGAAATTTTTTTGGGTTTTTTTAATGACAAAATAAGAAAGGTTCCCCCCTTTCCCAACTGAAAAAACTGCTTTTTTAACGGCCCATTTTTCGCAAATTTGAGAAACAAAATTTTTAGAAAACTGAATTTTTAAAATTTTCAAGGGTTTTCTCGAAAAGTGATTCAAAATTGTTTTTGGGGTTTTAAATGACAAAAGTAAGAAAATGGAGCGCTTACTTAAATGAAAAATTGCTTTTTTTAAATCGTCCCCCATTCGCCCCAAAATTAGAGCAGGAAAAAATTTTAGAAAACTAATTTTACAATTCACGTTTTCCCCCCAAAAGTATTTAAAAAAGAGTTTCAGGTTTTAATGACAAAAAGTAAAAACTGGATGCGCTCAACTGAAATTTGCTGTTTTTTTAAACGTCCAAATTGCAAAGTTGAGCACGGAAAAATTGGGAAAATAATGAAAATTTTTACAATTCCCTGATTTCCGAAAATTTGGGGTTTAAAAAAGAGTTTTTAGGTTTGAATGACAAAATAAATAAAATGGGTGCGCAAATAAAAAGAAATATTGAAAATTTTTTAAAAACCCCAAAATTTTCAAAGTTTTGAAACACCGGGAAAAATTTAGAAAAAGGGAATTTTTTTCAATTCCGTTTTTTTGAAAAGTGGGTTTCCCAAAATGATTTTTCGGGGTTTTTAAAGAAAAAAAGTAAGTTTAAAATGGATGCCTAACTAACTGAAACTTGCTTTTTTTAAGGGGGCCCCAAAATTTGGGAAAATTTTGAGCAGGAAAAGTTGAGAATCCTTTAATTTTTTCAAATTTACGATTTTTCTCGGGTAGGGTTTCAAAAAGAGTTTTTTAGGGTTTAATGACAAAAATTAAACTGGATGCGCTAAATAAATGAAACAATTTCTTTTTTAAATCGTCCCAATATTCGCAAAATTAAGCACGGAAAAGTGAGAATACTGAATTTTTACAAATTCACGATTTTTTGAAAAAATAGGTTACAAAATGGGGTTTTCAGGTTTTAAAAAACAAAAATAATAAAAATGGAGCGCTTTTCTAACTGAACCAAATTCTTTTTTTTTTTCGCCCTATTCAAAATTTAAAGGGCGGGAAAAATTGAGAATACGGGAAATTTTTAAAAAACACGATTTTCCCCGAAAAATAGGGTTTCAAATGGGGTTTTCAGGGTTTGAATACAAAAGGGAAGTAAACATGCGCTACTAAATGAAAAACATTGCTTTTTTTAAACGTCCCAATATTCGCAAGTTTGAGCACGGAAAGTTTGGGTACTGAATTTTTTCAAATTCAAAATTTTCTCGAAAAGTAGGTTTAAAAATGATTTTTTAGGTTTTAAAATGACCCTAATAAATAAACTGGATGCGCTACTAAAGGGAAATTTCTGTTTTTAATCGTCCCCCAAAATTGGGGAAAATTAGAGCACGGGGAAAAAATTGAAAATTTCGGGGTTTTTTAAAAAAATTCATGATTTTCCCCGAAAATTTGGGTTTTAAAAGGGTTTTCTTTGGTTTTAAAGACAAAATTAAATAAACCCCGGGTGCGCTACTAAATGAAACCCCTTTCTTTTTTAAAACGTCCCCCAAAATTTTTTAAAAAAAAAATTAAGCACGGAAAAAATTTGGGAAAACTAAATTTTTTTTCAAATTTACGATTTTTGCGAAAAGGGGAGTTTAAAATAGTTTACTATGTTTTTAATGACAAAAGTAAGTAAAAAAAGGATGGGGCTACTAAAGGAAAAATTTTCTTTTTTTTAAAACGTTTTCCCAAAATTGGGGAAAGTTGGGGCACGGAAAAAATTGAAAAAAACTGATTTTTTTCAAATTCCCCGATTTTCTCGAAAAATTTTTTTCAAAAATTAGTTTTCCCCGGGTTTGAATGACAAAATTTAATAAACTGGATGCGCCCACTAAATGAAACATTGCTATTTTTAAATCGTCCCAATTTGGCAAAGTTTGACGGAAAAATTGAGCAACTGAATTTTTTACCAACAAAAAAAAAAAAAAAATATCCTTTCTGGGGAAAAGGGGGCAAAAAGGGGTTTTTCCTAGGTTTGAAAAAAAGACAAAGTAAAGTAAAATGCGCCCTAAATGAAACCCCCCCTTTTTTTAAACGCCCCTATTGGGAAAAATAAGGCCCCGGAAAAAAAGTAAAACGGGAATTTTTAAATTACGACCTCGAAAAGGGGTTCCTTGAGTTTTCTGGTTTGAAAGACAAAAGTAAGTAACGGGGTGCGCACAACTGAAAAATTCTAATTTTAAACGCCCAAAATTGGCAAAGTTTGAGCACGGGAAAAAATTGAGAAAATGAAATTTTTACAAATTTACGATTTTCTCGAAAAGGGGTCAAAATGGGGTTTTTTTGGGGTTGAAGCAAAAAAGAAAAGGGGGCCACTAAATGAAAGTTTTTTTAAACGCCCCCAACGCAAAGGGAAGCACGGAAAAAATTGAGAAATGAAGACAAATTTACGATTTTTTTGAAAAGGGGGTTTTTAAAAGGGTTTTTGGGGGGAAGACAAAAGTAAGAAAACGTGCGCTCTAAGAAAAATTGCTTTTTTAAAAAGCCAAACGCAAAGGGGTTTGGGCCCGGAAAAGTGAAAAAAATGAATTTTACAAACACGATTTTTTTTAAAAGTGGGCAAATATTTTTGGGTTTGAATACAAAAAAAAGTACTGGAGCGCACTACTGAAACATGCTTTTAAATTCCCATATGCAAAGAAGCACAAAAGGAGAAACGGGAAAATTTTACAAAATTTACGACCCGAAAAAGGGGGGCAAAAAAGTTTTCTGGGGGAAGCAAAAAAAAAAACTGGGTGCGAAAAACTGAACGCCCAAAGGCAAAATAAGCACGGAAAAGTGAAAAAAAAGAATTTTTCAAACACGATTTCCGAAAAATGGGGGTTTAAAAAGAGTTTTATAGGTTGAATGACAAAAGTAAGTAAAAATGGGGGCGCACAATGAACATTGCTTTTTAAAAACGGCCAAACGGCAAAGTTAGGGCAAGGAAATTGAGAGACTACATTTTTACAATTCACGATTTTCGGGGAAAATGGGGTTTAAAAAAAGTTTTCTGGGGTTTTTAAAGACAAATGTAAGAAAACGTAGAGCTACTAACTAAAACTTGCTTTTTTTAAAACGCCCAATATTGGCAAAGAAGACGGGAAAAGGGGGAAAACTGAATTTTAAAAACCACCC
>JANFPS010000551.1:0-12439 GCA_024703675.1 Drosophila nebulosa
ACTCATTTTGAACCCACTTTTCGGGGAAAAACGGGGGAAATTTGTAAAATTTACCCAACATTGGCAAACCCTTTAAAATCGGGTTAAAAACCCAACACAAATCTCAACTGTTTTTTGCTTAAAAAAAAAATTGCCAAAAATTTCGATTAAGGGCAAAAAGCAATTTTTTAAATTTTTGGCCCGCTCCAAACCCGTTTACCTTTATTTTTCATCAAACCTGGGGAAAAATCATTTTTTAACCCACTTTTTCCCAAAAAAAATCGTGAATTTTTAAAAAAATTTTTTAAATTTTCCCAAACTTTTCCGTGCCCATAAAATTGCCAAAAATTGGGGCATTTACCCAAAAAACAATGTATAGGAAAGCTCATTTTTGGTTCCCCTTTGTTTTTCATTCCGCCTTTTGGAAAAATCATTTTAACCCAAATTTTCGAGGAAATTTTTGGGGGAAAATTTTTAAAAAATTTTAAAGGGTTTTTCAACTTTTTTCCGTGCCCATAACCCTTGCCAATATTTGGGGCCCCCCCCCCCCACAAAAAGCAAAAGTATCAGTAAAAAAGCCCCATTAGTTCCCTTTTGTTTTTTCATTCAAAAACCCAAAAGGGAAAACCCCATTTTAACCCCCTTTTCCCAGAAAATTTGTGAATTTTTTAAAAATTTTTCTAAACGGCGAACCCTTTAAAATCGATACCGACATAAAACTTTACCCTTTTTCCTTGCCCCTAACAAAAGCCCATTTTTGCGATGACGACAAAAAGCAATTTTTTTCAGTTAGCCCCGCTTTTCGAGTTTTAAATTTTACTTGTCATTTAAACCAGGAAACCCTTTTTGAACCCCCCTTTTTTGAGAAAAGGTGAATTTTTTAAAAAATTTACTAAACTTTGGGGCTCAAGATCGATACCGAAAAAATTTTCAACTTTTCGTGCTCTTTAAAATTGCCAATTTGGGACGATAAAAAAAGCAAAAGTATCAGTTAGAAGCTCATCTAGTTCCCCTTTCGTTTTTCATTCAAGCCTAGAAAACCCCATTTTTAACCCACTTTTCGAGAAAAACCCTGAAACTGTAAAAAAATTTCTAATTTTTGGGAATTAAGGAAACGGGTGCCGACAACAATTTCAATTTTCTGTGCCTTTAAAATTGCCAATAAATTTCGATATCAAAAAGGAATTTATCAGTTAGCAGCCAACCTTTTTCCTTTTTTTGTCATTCAAAACCTAAAAAAAAATCATTTTTAAACCCACTTTTTCGAGAAAATCTTGGGAATTTTTTAACCCTTTGGGGGTTTTTTCAACTTTTCCATGCTATTAAAAATTGCCAATATTGGGGCGATCACAAAAAAGCAATGTATCATTAAGAAGGCATCTAGTTTTACTTTTTGTTTGGTCAAAAAAATTTTAACCTAGAAAAAACTCATTTGGAACCCCCTTTTCGAGGGAAAAACGTGAAATTTGAAAAAAAATTTTTTAACTGGGGGAACTTAAAATCGATACCGACACAATTTTCAACTTTTCTGTGCCCCTAAACATTGCCAAAATTTTGCGATGTGACCCCAAAAACAATTTATCAGTTAGCAGCTCAACCAAGGTTTTCCCCTTTTTTTGTCGTCAAAACCTGGGGGGAAAAAAATCCCTTTTTGAACCCACTTTTCAAAAAAATCGTGAATTTGTAAAAAGCTAAACGTTTACTTTCGTTTTTCTTCAAACCTTAAAAACTCATTTTGAAAACCCCCTTTTCGAGAAAATCGTTTAATTTTTTAAAAATTGACTACAATTTTTGGCGAACTAAAAAACCGATAACAACCTCTCCAACTTTTTTCGGCTCTAAACTTGGCCCAAAATTGCGTGATGACCCAAAAACAATTTTTTCAGTTTTCCCGGGTCCTCCAGTTTTTTCCTCAATTTTTCATTTAAAAACCCGGGGAAAAATCATTTTGAAACCCCCCTTTTTTGAGGGAAAAACGGGAAATTTTTAAAAATTTACTAATCTGGCAAACCCTTAAGGGGAAAAACCTACCAACACAAACCCCAACCCGTTTTGGGGCTTCAAAATTTGCCCAAAATTGCGATGATTTACAAAAAGGAATTTATCAGGGGTTAAGCAGCTCAACCCCGTTTACCTTTATTTGTCAGTCAAACCTTTGGGAAAAAATCTTTTGAACCCACTTTTTTAAATAAAAAGGGGAATTTTTTTTAAAAAATTAGTTTTTTTTTTCAGCTTTTTCCCTGCTATAAAAATTTTCCCCAAAATTTTGGGGCGGAACCCAAAAAGCAAAAAGTTTAAAACCCGTTTAAAAAAAACTCATTTTGTTTCCACTTTTTTTTGTCGTTCCCAAACCCCCAGAAAAACTCATTTTTGGGAACCCCCTTTTCGAGAAAATCGTGGGGGTTTTGTAAAAATTGCCCAATTTGGGGAATAAAGGGTTTGAAACAACACAATCTCAAAAAAAGGGTTTGGTTTTTTTTAACATTTGCCCAAAATTTCCCATGAAAGAAAAAAAACAATTTTTTCAGGTTTTTTAGTTTATCCAGTTTACCTCAAATTTTTCATTCAAAACCCGGAAAAAATCATTTTGAACCCCCCTTTTCAAGAAAAATTTGTGAATCAAAAAGCGGCAAAATAGCAAGTTTTAGAAACGATCCCGGAAAACAATTTTTAAATTTTTCCCCTGCTTTAAAATGCCAAATTTTTGGGGGAAAGGAAAAAAAAGCAAGTTCCCGTAAAATAGCTTTATTTGTTCACCCCAGTTCAAAATCAATTTTTTGAACCCCTTTGCTAAGGGGAAAAACGGGGGAATTTGTAAAAAATTTAAAAAATTTCCCGGGGAAAATAAAGGGGTCCCATACCCGGAAAACAAATTTTTTAAATTTTCCCGTGTTTCCCAACATTTCCAATTTAGCGTGGGTTGACCCAAAAAAACAGTTTATCAGTTTTTCCCCGCTCATTCCCCGTTTCCTCAATTTTTTTCAAATTTAAAACCTTTGAAAACTCATTTGGAACCCCCCTTTCGAGAAAATCGTTAATTTGTAAAAAATTTTACTAAATCTTTTTGGCCCCATTTTTGGGTCGATACCGGGACACCTTTTTTAATTTTTCCGTGCTTCACATTGAAAAAAATTGCCCCATATGGACAATAAACCAAATTTGTCCCTTTTGCAAATTTAAACCCCCCAAATTTCCCCTTTAAAGTGTCATTCAAACCAAGAAAAATCATTCGAAAAACCCCCTTTTTGAGAAAGGGAAAAACGGTGAATTTTGAAAAATTAGGTAAATTTCTCGGGGTTTTCCATGCTTTTAAACTTCGCCAATATTGGGGGCGAAAGACCAAAAAACAAATGTGGGGTTTTTTATAAGAAGCCCCATTTTTAAAAAACAAATTTTCGTTTTCATTAAAACCTGGGGGAAAATTTATTTTGAAAACCCCCTTTTGAGGGAAAATCTAAATTTGTAAAAATTGGGGCTAATTTTTTGGGGGGAAAATTTAAAATCGATACCGACATAATCTCAAAATTTTTCCATGCTCTAACATTGCCAAAATTGGGAATAAAAAAAAAGCAATGTAAACATTAAAAAGCTCATCTAGTTCCTTCGTTTGTCTTTAACCCAGAAACCCTTTTGAACACACTTTCGAGAAAAAAAGGGAATTTGTAAAAATTTACTAACTGGGGAAACTTAAGATCGATACCAAAACAACTCAAATGTTTTGTGGCTCTAACATTGCAATTTTTTGCGATGATGAAAAAAAAGCAATTTACAGTTTGCGCTCAACCAGTTTACCTTTTATTTGTTAATTGGGGAACTTAAAAAACGATACCGAACAAACTCAACTTTTCTGTGCCTAACTTTCCAATATTGGGGGCGATAACAAAAAAGCAATGTACGTTTGAAGCTCATCTAGTTCACTTTGTTTTTCATTTAGCCTAGAAAATCATTTTTTTCCACTTTTCGAGAAAAAAAAGTGAAATTTTAAAAATTTACTAATCTGGCGAACTTAAGATCGATGCCGACACAATTTCAACTTTTTTTGTGCTCAAAAATTGCCCCAATATGCGATGATACAAAAAGCAATTTATCAGTTAGCAGCTCAACCATTTTTCCTTATTTTTTCATTCAAACCCAAAAAAAAAAATCATTTTAAACCACTTTTCAGAAAATCTTTAATTTTTTACATATTGGGTTTTTCAACTTTCCTGCTTTAAAATTGCCCAAATTGGGACGATCACAAAAAGCAATGTATCATTAAAAAAGGCTCTAGTTCACTTTTTTTGTCATTTTAAAACCAAAAAATCATTTGGAACCCCCCTTTTCGAGAAAATGTGAATTTGTAAAATTTTTTTAATCTGGAGAACTTAAATCGATACCGAACAATCTCAACTTTTCTGTGCTCTAACATTGCCAAAAATTGCGATGATGACAAAAAGCAATTTATCATTTGCGCTCCCCAGTTTACCTTTTTGTCATCAAACCTGAGAAAAAACTTTTATTTTGAACCCCCCTTTTAAAATAAACGTGAATTGTAAGAACCTCATCTAGTTCCTTGTTTCATTCAACCTTAAAATCTCCATTTGAACCCACTTTGAGAAAATCGTGAATTTGTAAATATTGATAAACTGGCGAAAATAAAGATCGATAACAACACAACTCAAAGGTTTTGTGCTTAACATTGCCCCAAAATTTTCAGATACAAAAACAATTTTTCCGTTAGCAGCTCATCCAGTTTTCCTCAATTTGTATCAAACTGGAAAAATCATTTGAACCCACTTTTTGAAAAATCGGAATAAAATCGACTAAAATAGCAAGTTTTAGATCGATCCCGACACAATTTCAATTTTTCCGTGCTATAAAAATTTCCAATATTGGGGCGATGAAAAAAGCAATGTGTCAGTAAGTAGCCATCTAGTTTTACTCAGTTTTAAACTATTTTGAACCCCTTTTCTGAAAAACGTGAATTTGTAAAAAATTTCAATCCGGCGTTTTTAAGTCGATACCACACAAATTTTAACTTTTCCGTGCCTAACATGCCAATATAGCGATGATGCAAAAAGAGTTTATCAGTAAAGCGCTCACCCGTTTTCCTCTATTTGTCATTCAAACCCAGAAAACTCATTTGGAACCCCCTTTTTAGAAAATCGTGAATTTGTAAAAATTGACAATCTGGCGATTTTTGATCGATACCGACACAATTTCAACCTTTTCCGTGCTCCACATTGAAAAAATTTCGATGATGACAAAAAGCAAATTTACCCCTTTAGCAGCTCCCCCAGTTTACCTTTATGGTCATTTAAACAAGAAAATCATTTGGGAAACCCCCGTTTCGAGAAATCGTGAATTTGTAAAAATTAGGGAATCTCAGCTTTTCCATGCTTTAAAAATTTCCAATATTGGGGTGACAAAAAGCACGGGTCAGAAGAAGCTATCTAAATCACTTCGTTTTTCATTAAAACCTAGAAAAAATCATTTTGAACCCACTTTTCGAGAAAATCGTAAATTTTTAAAAAAATTTAATAATCTGGCGAATTAAGATCGTACCGAATAATCTAACTTTTCCATGCTCTAACATTCCAATTTGGGACGATAAAAAAAAAGCAAAAGTATCATTTGAAGCTCATCTAGTTCACTTTCGTTTGTCATTCAAAGTAGAAAATCTTTTGAAACCATTTTCGAGAAAAACGGAATTTGTAAAAATTTTCAATCTGGCAAACTTAAGATCGATACCGAACAATCTCAACTGTTTTGTGCTTAAAATGCCCAAAATTGCGATGATGACAAAAAGCAATTTATCAGTTACAGCTCACCAGTTTTCCTTATTTGTAGTCAAACCCGGAAAAAATCATTTTGAACCCACTTTTGGGAAATGTGAATTTTTAAAAAAAAGATTTTCAGTTTTTTCCCTGCTATAAAATTGCCAATATTTGGGACGATCACAAAAAAACAAGTATCGTAGAAGCTCATTTTGTTTTACTTTCTTTGTCCCCTTCAAGCCTAGAAAAAATAATTTGAACCCCCTTTTTGAGAAAAACGTGAATTTTGGGAAAAATTTTACTAAATTTGGGGAAACCTTTTAAAAGGGGTCGATACGAAATAAACTTTAACTTTTTCCCTGCTCTAAAATTGCCAAATTTTTGATGATGACAAAAAAACAATTTATCAGTTTGCCCGGCTCATCCAAATTTACCCCTATTTGTCATTTAACCCCGGAAACTCATTTTTTTAACCCCCTTTTCGAAAAAAAAACGGAATTTTTAAAAAATTAGTATTTTCAGCCCTTTTTCCCCTGTCTAAAATGCCAAAAATTGCGATGATGACAAAAAAAGCATTTTATCAGGGTTTGCAGCTCATTTGTTTACCTTTTTGTGTCATTTTAAAAACCCAGAAAAAATCATTTTTTAAAAACCCCTTTTTCGAGAAAAAAGTTTTTGGTAAAAAATTACTAACTGGGGAAAATTAAGGGCGATACCGGGCACCAATTTTTAACTTTTCCATGCTCTAAAAATTTCCAAAAATGGGACGATCACAAAAAACAATGTATCAAATTTTGAAAATATTAGTTCCCCTTTCGTTTGTCATTTAAAACCCAAAAAAAATCATTTTTTAAACCCCCTTTTCGAGAAAAATGTGAATTTGTAAAAATTTTTTCTAATTGGCGAAAATTAAGATCGATACCGACATAATCCCTTTACTTTTTTCCCGGGTCTTAAAAATTGCCAATTATTTTGGGTGAAGAAAAAAACAATTTATCAGTTAGCAGCCCCATCGAGGGTTTTAAATTTTACTTGTCAAATTTAAACCAGGGGAAAATCATTTTTAAAACCCCCTTTCGAGGGGGAAAACGTGAAATTTTTAAAAAATTTTAATCTGGCCCAACTCAAAATCGATACCGGGAATAATTTTCAAATTTTCCATGCTTTTAACATTGCCAATATTGGGGCGGGGCCACCCCAAAAAAAAAAATGTTTTCAGTTTGAAGTCATTAGGTTTACTTTCGTTTGTCATTCCCAAAACCCAAAAAAACCAATTTTTTTGAACCCACTTTTCGAGGAAAACGTGGGAATTTTGGGAAAAAATTTTTAATTTTGGCGAAACTTAAGATCGATGGGCCCACACCCAATTTTTAACTTTTTTTTCCGGGGCTCTAACATTGCCAAAAATTGCCATGATGACAAAAAACAATTTATCAGTTTTTGCAGCTCATCCGTTTACCTTTATTTGGGCATTTAAGCCAGGAAAAATCATTTTGAACCCCCCTTTTCGAGAAATCGTGAAATTTTTTTAAAAATTATAATTGGCAAACTTAAAATCGATACCCAAACAATTCAACTGTTTTTGCCCCTAACATTTCCAATAATTTCGTGATACAAAAAGCCCAATTTTTAGTTAGCAGCTCAACCAGTTTACCTTTTTTTGTCAGTCAAAACCCGGGAAAACCATTTTGAAAACCCCCTTTTCAAATAAATGTGAATTTTTTAAAAAATTAGTATTTTCAGCTTTTTCCCTGCTATAACATTGCCAAATTGGGACGATCACAAAAAAACAAGTATCAGTTAGAAAATTTATTTTTAGTTCACTTTTTGTTTTTCATTTAAGCCCAAAAAAAAAATTTTGAACCCACTTACCCAGAAAATCGTGAATTTGTAAAAATTTACTAATTGGCGAATTTAAGACGATACCACATAATCTCAACTTTTCCATGCTTAACATTGCCAATTAAATTGGGGGAAAACAAAAAGCAAAGTATCAGTTAGAAGCTCATTAGTTCACTTTCGTTTGTCATTCAAGCAAAGAAAAATCATTTTAACCCCTTTTCGAAAGGGAAAAAAAGTGAATTTTTTAAAATTGGGCTAAATTTGGGGAATTAAGATCGATACCGACCAATCCAACTTTTTCATGCTCTAAAAATTGCCAATATTTCGATGATGACAAAAAGCAATTTATCAGTTAGCAGCTTTATCCAGTTTACCTCATTTTTCATTTAATCCAAGGAAATTTATTTGAAAAACCCCTTTTTTTTGAAAAAAAATCGGTTTGAATTTGAAAAAAATTAGTATTTTCAGCTTTTCCGTGCTTAACAAATTTCCAATATTGCGATGGTGACAAAACAATTTATCAGTTAGCGCTCCCTCCAGTTTAATTTTCCCTTTTCATTTAAACCAGGAAAACCCTTTTTTAACCCCCTTTTTGAGAAAATCGTGAATTTGTAAAAAAATTTTCTAATCCTTTGGGGAACTCAAAATCGATACCGGGCATAATTTTCAAATTTTCCATGCCCCCAAAAATTTTCCCAAAATTTGGGTGAAGACAAAAAGCCCCCCAATTTTTTCAGTTAAACAGGGTCATCGAGTTTAATTACTTTTCATTTAAGCCAGGAAAATCATTTTGAACCCCCTTTTTGAGAAAAAACGTGAAAATTTTTTAAAAAAAATTTTTTAATCCGGCCCCAAAAATTTAAAAAAAGATACCGACTAAACCAAATTTTCCAGCTCTAACATTGCCCAAAATTGCGATGATGGGCAAAAAAGCAATTTTCAGTTAGCAGCTCATCGAGTTTTTAAATTTTACTTTGGCATTTTAAACCCGGAAAAATCATTTTGAAAACCCCTTTCGAGAAAATCGTGAATTTGTAAAAGTTTACTAATCTTTGGGAATTAAAATCGATACCGACATAATCTCAAAATTTTCCATACTCCCAACATTGCCCAAAATTGGGGACGATCACAAAAAAACCCCTGTATCAGTTAGAAACTCATCAGTTTACCTTCGTTTGTCATTCAAGCCCAGGGAAAATCTTTTGAACCCACTTTCGAGAAAAACGGTGAATTTAATTTTTAAAAAAATTTTCTAATTGGCAAAATTAAAATCGATTTCGCAAAAATCTCAACTTTTCCATGCCCAAATTGCCAATATTGCGATGGGAAAAACAAAAAAGCAATTTCCGTAAGCAGCTCACGAGTTTAATTTTTAAAAAAGTCATTTAAACCAGGAAATCATTTTTAACCCCCTTTTTGAGGGGAAAATCGTGAATTTGTAAAAATTTTTTTTAATCTGGCAAACTTTTAAAAAACCCATACCGACATAATTTTAAATTTTCCATGCCTAAAAATTGGGCCCAAAATTGCGAGATGACAAAAAACAATTTATCAGTTAGCACCCCAAACCCCTTTACCTTTATTTTTCATTTTAAACCCGGAAACCTATTTTGAACCCACTTTTCGAGAAAAACGTGAATTTGTAAAAAATTTTTTAATCTGGCGAAAATTAAAATCGATACGACACAACTCAACTTTTCCATGCTCTAAATTGCCAATATTGCGATTGGGTGACAAAAAAACAATTTTTTCAGTAAGCAGCCCCATCGAAATTTTTAAATTTACTTGTTTATTTAAGCCAGGGAAAAATCATTTTTAACCCCCCTTTTTTGAAAAAAATCGTGAAAAAGGGAAAATTGACTAATCTGGGGAACTTTAAAATCGATTTCCCAAAATTTAAACCAACTTTTCCATGCTCTAACATCGCCCCAAATTTTGGGCGACACAAAAAGGGAATGTATCAGTTAGAAGTCATCTAGTTCAACCCCCCTTTCGGTTTTTCATTCAAAACCCAGAAAACTCATTTTTAACCCCCCTTTTTTGAGAAAAACGTGGGAATTTTTAAAAATTGGGCAAACTGGCGAAACTTAAGATCGATACCCAATAATCTAAAATTTTTCCAGTCAAAATTGCCAATATTGCGATGATGGGCAAAAAGCAATTTATCAGTTAGCAGCTCAACCAAATTACCTTTTTTTGTTTATTTTAAACCAGGAAACTCATTTTTAAAACCCCCTTTTGAGGGAAAAAACGGAAATTTTTTAAAAATTTGTTAATCTGGCGAAATTAAGATCGATACCCCACCCCAATCCAAAATTTTTCCCTGCTCTAACTTTTCCCAAAATTGGGGGATTTACAAAAAGCAAAGTATCATTTTGAAGCTCATCTAGTTTTATTTCGTTTGTCATTTAAGGGCCCAGAAAACTCATTTTGAACCCCCCTTTTTGAGGGAAAAAGTGGGAAATTTTTAAAAATTTACTAATCTGGCGAAACCCTTTAAAATCGAGCCGGGCACAATTTTTAACTTTTTTGTGCTCTAAAATTTCCAATATTGGATGATGACAATAAGGGAATTTATTTAGTTAAACAAACTCATCCCGTTTACCTTTATTTTTTCATTTAAGGCCCCGGAAATTTTTTGAAACCCCCTTTCGAGGAAAAAAAGGAATTTGAAAAATTTACAAATTTGGCCCAAAATTTTAAAATCGATAAACCCACACAATCTCAAAGTTTTGTGCTTAAATTGCCAATATTGCGATGAGGGAAAAAAACAATTTATCAGTTAGCAGCCAAAAAATTTACCTTTATTTGTCAGTCAAACCCGGAAAAAATCATTTGAACCCCCCTTTTCAAATAAATCGGGAAATTTTTAAAAAATTAGTATTTTTTAGCTTTTTTGTGCATAACATTTCCCAATTTTTGGGGGGAAACACAAAAAGCAATGTATAAATTAAAAAGCTCATCTTTTGTTTACTTTGTTTTTGTATTAAAACCTAAAAAACTTTTTATTTTGAAACCCCCCTTTTTGAGAAAAACGTGGGAATTTTTAAAAAATTTATAATCCCGGCGAACTTAAAATCGATACCACATAATCTCAACTTTTCCTGCTTTTTAAAATTGGGGGAAAATTCGATGGTGACAAAAAGGGAATTTATCAGTTAGCGCTCCCTCCCCGTTTTCCCCTATTTGTCAAATTTAAAACCAGGAAACTATTTTGAAAACCCCCTTTTCGAAAAAATCGTGAAATTTGTAAAAAAAATTAGTATTTTTAGCTTTTCCCCTGCTCTAACAATGCAATATTGCGATGAGACAAAAAACATTTTATCAGTTAGCAGCCATTCAGGGCCTTTTTTTTTATGTGTCACTCAAACCTAGAAAACTCCCTTTTAAACCCCCTTTTCGAGAAAACGTGAAATTTTTAAAAAATTACTAATTGGGAACTTTAAAATCGATAAACCCAAAATAATCTCAACTTTTCAATGCTTTTAAAATTGCCAAAAATTTTCGATTTTTGACAAAAAACAATGATCAGTTAGAAGCTCATCTAGCACTTTTGTTTGGGCATTCAAACCTAGAAAACTCAATTTGAAAAACCCCTTTTTTTTTTTTTGAGAAAAACTGGGAAATTTTTAAAAAAGGGTAAAATTTGGGCCCAATTAAGATCAATACCGACATAATCTCAACTTTTCTGTGCTCAACAGCCTTTATTTGGGGCGATCACAAAAAGCAAAATTTTGTCAGTAAAAAGCTATTCTAGTTCACTTTCCCTTTTTCATTCAAAAACCCAAAAAAACTCATTTTAAAACCCCTTTTGGAAAAAGGGAAAAACGTGAATTTTTAAAAATTTTTGAATCTGGCGAACTTTTTATTCCGACACCAACAACTTAACTTTTTCCCTGCTTTTAAAATTTCCCCAAAATTGCGATGATTGGGCCCAAAAAACAAATTTTTCAGTTAGCACTCATCCCCGGTTTTCCCTTTTTTGTCTGCAAGCCCAAAAAAACCCTTTTGAACCCCCCTTTTTGAGGAAAAACGTGGAATTTTTAAAAATTTAGAATTGGCGAAACTTTCGATTCCGACACAATCTTAACTTTTCCGTTTCTCTAACATTGCCCCAAAATTTGCGATGATGACAAAAAGCAATTTATCAGTTAGCAAACTCAGCAGTTTACCTCTATTTGTCATTCAAAACCCAGAAAACTCATTTTTAACCCACTTTTTCGGGGGAAAAAAACGTGAATTTGTTTAAAAAAAAGTTTTCTCAACTTTTCCCTGCCCCTAACTTTTCCAATTTTTGGGACGATTTAAAAAAAAAAATGTTTTAGTTAGGAGCTTTATACCGTTTCTTACAAATTTTTCATTCAAAAACCCAGAAAACTCATTTTGGGAAACCCCCTTTTCGAAAAAAATGTGAAAATTGAAAAAATTCAGTTTTTTCAACTTTTCCTGCTTTTAACTTTTCCAAAAATTGGCACCCATTTAAAAAAACAAATTTCAAATTAGTAGCTCATAAAAGTTTACTTACATTTTCATTCAAAAACCCAGAAAATCATTTTCGAGAAAAAACGTGAAGTTGGGAAAAAATTTAAATTTTCTCAAAATTTTTTCCCTGCCCCTTTTTTTTGCCAATATTGGGACGAATTTTAAAAAAACAAAATTTCAGTTGTAGCGGGACCAGTTTACTTAATTTTTTTCATTAAAACCCCAGAAAACTCATTTTTAACCCCATTTTTGAGGAAAAATTGAAATTTAAAAATTCAGGTTTTTCCCAAATTTTTTTTTGAAAATATTGGGACGGAATTTTTTAAAAAAAACAATGTTTCAATTAGTAGCGCAAACCCGTTTTCTTACTTTTTTTTTCA
>JANFPS010000552.1:0-12435 GCA_024703675.1 Drosophila nebulosa
AATTTTTTTATTTTTCCCTTTAAAGGCTGATTTTAAATTTTAAAACTTTGATTTTAGCGTTCATAGTACTTTACAAAATTTTTTTTTTTAATTCGTAAGTGGAGTACAGTAAAAAATCGTAGGGAACAATAACTTTTCTCAACAATTAAAAATTGCGGGCAGGAAAAAAAAGACCCCCTTTAGCCCTTCCCCCAAATTTTCCCCCCCTTAAAATTACCCAAAACCTTTATTATTTAAAATAGATGTCTTTTTTTATTTTTTTATTTTATGAGTGTTAATTTATTTTTATTTAGAAATTTTCTTAAAATTAAGTCAGAAAAACAGATTTTTTTGGTTTAAATATTTATGCAAGTTGTACCAAAAAATTTTCCATTGAATAGATTACATAGCTGATAAAGAAATACATTAAATATTTACCCAAAATTTTAGGTTTTTCCATGTTCACCTGCGTTTATTTTATGGTTTTTATAAACTAAATCGTTTGGCATAAAAAAAGGTTCCTAATGTCAACAAAAAAATTTACAGTTTATATTAAAGAATGTTTTACTTTAATGACTTTTGAAACTTTTTTTTTAAATAAATTTTTTTAAGATTATAATATAATTTCACACAACTTTTAAAAATTTTTTTAAACAAATTTTTGTTATAACTATTTCGAACTAAAAGGGGGAAAAATTTTGGGCCAGTTTTCTCTGTATTTTTTTTGTCTTTGTCATGATTTTTTTTTGTTTCTTTTTGGTTTTTTTTTCAGTCGTTAGATTACAATGTAAGTTTGGGCGCGGAAAGTAAAAGAGAAAGAGGGAAAGGTGTTTGAGTAGGGAGTAGGCTGTGTGGGGTGGGTAAAATGGGGTGAAAGCGACCTATTTGTTAAACAACTCTTTTCGGCACACTCCCCAAGTTACTCACCCAACGCTTCCCTTTGCATTGTTTCCTACCGTATTTCTTTAGTTAGCCTCAGCCCTTGGTTTTATTTGGCTGCGTTTTCCCTTTCTGCCCTCATAAACATTAGCGAAAGTAAAACCCCGCCATAAGGGACGCCCCCATTTGTTTTTCTTTTGCGTTCGGGGCTGTCACACGTCCCTTCAAATGGCCATAAATTTATATTAGCCAGAGGAGAACCCAGAGACAGGGGCCTAACAAAAAGCATGGGGAGAAAAAGATGTAGAGAATAGAAAGGGGGGCAAATGCTAATAAGAGTGAGCTGGTTTTGCAACCAAGTTGTTTTCCCTTGTGTTTTTAAAGTTTTTCTTGAATAGCTGGGGCAGGGTTAACCCTGGGAAAAAATTGGGTTTTAATTATGGTGGGGCCCAACTGAAAAAAACTCCCAAATTTAAAAAAAACCCCAAAAAAAAAACGATACCCAAAATTTTAAAAGGGGAGTGGGGATCCAGACGGACGGACAGGCTATATGAACTGGGGGTTTTGTCGGGCCGATCATAAAATATTTAGGGTTCATATTTTTTGGGGAAAAGTTCCTTCCGTGTTTTGCACACCTTGCCCAAAATTTTTAAATACCTTGCAAGAGTACTTTTTAAAGGGTTTATATTCGGGGAAAAATGTTTCAAAAAAAAAAAAAAATAAAAAGTTTTTTTTTTAAAATTTTTTCCCCAATTAATAGTAGCCCGACAAAATTGGGCCCAAGAGTTGCGCACCCCCATAAAAAAAATTAATGGGGAGTATGGTTCAAAGTTTTAAGGAAAAAAGGGAATACTTTTTTTCTCAGAAATATTTAAAACGGTCAAAGCGATTTTTCCCTATGGCAGCTATATATCATAGGGGGATACTCCTAAACTGATACGGAGAGGTATAACAGTGGGAAAAACGGGACTTTGGTTTTATCAACTCGTTTTTCCCCTTCTAAAGCTTAAAAGAGAAGCCCGAAAGGGCCCCTTGTTTTATAAAAAAACTGACCAATTTTGAAAATACCTCTGCAAGAGTATTAAATTTAACGGGTCTTGTGTTTTTTTTTTTAGGATTCCCGGGTTTTTTGCATAGTCTGAATTTCCTTTGGTTTCCAAATTGGGTAAAAACAATTTTGAAAAGCCCTCAAAATTCGTTTATTTCAATTACTTTAAAAAGTATGCCCATAAAATAATTTTGGTACTCAAATTCAGAAAAAACTTATTAAAAAGTTTTCAGTTTTCTTTTGCTTTTTTCTTCCCTTTGCAAAAAAAACTTTAAAAAAAACCCTTGAAAAAACCAAATTTAAAAATGCCACTCAAAAGTCAAAAAATTCATGGGACAATTTTATACGCAATCCCAGCAAAAAAACCCCGGCGTTTCCTGCATTTCCCTCCTATAAATCTCATATGGCTTTCCCTGTAAAAAAGGTAAAAACTTTTGCCTCGACAACAAAAATCAGGGGGAAAAGAAAGAAAAAGAGAGTATAAAAGAAAGAACTTTTTTAAATTTTCCGGCCCCAGCTTTAAAGCTTTTAAAAAAAACCACGTTTTTTACCACTGCACCCAAACTTTAAAAGGGGCCACATACGGTGCTGAAATCAATGGGAACACAAAAACCATAAAAAGGGGGGGGGGTTGTGTAAGGAAAACTGGCCCAAATTTCTAGGCGAGGGGGTTTTGGGCACCAACTACTTAAAAAGGAAAAAAAGGGGAACGCAAAAAAAATTTCCAAATCCCCCCCGGGGAAAAAATGTCCCCCCCCAATTTTTTAAAATGGCCCAACCCCCCCCCCGGGAAAAAATGCCCCCCCCCCCTCCCCAAAAAAAAAAGAAAACCCCCCTTCCCCCCGTTTTGTGAAGTAAATTTTTTCCCCCCCCGCCCCCCCCAAGGTTCCCCCCCCCTTAAAATAAAAACCCCCCCCCCCCCTTTTTTTTTGGGTCCAAAAAGGAAAATGGCCCACTTTTTAAGGCCCCCCCCCCCGGAGAAAAAAACCAAATTGAAAATCCGGGCCATAAATTGAAGGGAGGGAAAAAAAAACCCCCCCCCGAAAAGGGAAAAAAAAGGGAAAAAGGCCCCGGGCCTGATGAAAAATTTATTGTCACACTTGAAATGATGATGGGCTTAGGGAAAAAAACACAAATACACACATAACCCCAAAACACACTAACAACCTGCCACAGAAATCTCCCCATATTCAAAAAAAAAACACACACAACCCCGTGGGGGCCAAAGTATTTTTTGTTGTGTGCTGTGTTTTTTTTTTTTTTTTTTTTTTTTTGTAGGGGGGGGCCCCTGCTCTACAAATTCCAACCATTTTTGGCCCCAAAGTCAAGATACAAATTTTGTGAGCTTTTTTTTTTATTATTTGTAAAAATTTATTTTATTTATTTCAGCTTTTTCATTTCCCTAACAGGTGGTATGTGCGTGTGTGATTGGAATGTGAGAGGGGGAAATTTTTCAATGCCATCTTGTGGTCCTGGCGGGCCAATTTTTTAAAAAGCCTCGAGCAACTTTTCCCCCCATTTTCTTTTTCTCTTTTCCCCCTTCCCTCAACTATGTCTAACTTCTCGCTAGTTCAAGTGGTTTAAATAACTCTTCTGTGTAAAACTTTTCTTTTGAAAAATTGCACAATAGAAAGGGTTTGGCCCTCGAAAAAAAAAAGGTTCTCCCCAAAAGATGTTGCCAAGCCCTCCCCCCCCTCATCTTCGTAGCTCCCATTAAAACCCCCAGGGGCCCCGGGCCAAAAGCCCGGGTTTTAAAAATAAAGGGGCCCAAATGTTTTAAAGGGTTAAAAAGGATTATATTTTTCAAGTAAAAAGGTTCGTGCTGCATAGCAATTATACTCTATTTTTTTTCCCCCACCATCTCTCTCCCCTACTTTATTTCTCCTTTGGGGCTTTTGCTCATACTAAAAACGGACAGCAATAAAGCGCCAAATTTTTTACACTTTTAAATTTTCATAAAAACCCAAAAAAATAAATCCACTTTTCTGCTTCTTTTTGTGTTGGGGTTCTTAAAATATTATATAGTAGGGATTAGGTATGTGCATGTGGTGTTGTGGCGTGGTTTGGGGAAATTTTATGAGTTTGGGTTGCTCCCTTTCTTTTTTCCCGTTTCCCCTACTTTTCCCTGTGGGGCAGAGCCGCTACAAGGGCCTTTGGGAATAGCAGCTTTAAAATTTATAGAGTTTTGGCCCCAGCTTGGGAAAAGTGTTTCCCTTTCGCGCGATGAGAGCGACAGTGAGAGTGGGGGTGCCAAAAGAAATCGCCGGGGGCAATATGTACTTAATGTTTTTGAGAGTTTGAGAAATCATTCGCTGATAGAGGGTATAAGAATTTGATGAAACTTTCGAAGGGGGATGAAAAAAGTTATTTAATTATGAAAAAAAAATACGATTTTTTTAGAAATAACTAAATAAAAAAATATGGAATTAAAATTTGCCCCAAAATCGTTTATTTTAACAACTTATCCAGACAAAAAATGGGGAATCTGAAGAGGGGGATTTTTTTTAACGGAAAATTAAAAAGATTTTTGGCAAAAAATTTGTTTACCTTTCAGCCCTTATTTAAAATTAAAGGCTCTAAATATGGTATTTCAAACAAGAAAAGAATAATTTTTATTTTGGGCAGGAAAAGTTACATCCCATATTTTGTAGTTAAAAATTTTTACTGGCAAAAGGGTTTTTAATAGAGACAATTTGATAAAAAAATTTAGAACACTATTGGGCCCCATAAATTCATTCTGTTATTTACTAATAATTTTAGAGGGAAAAGGGATATCCTTTTCCCTGGTTTGGGGATTTTTCCAATTTTTAATATTTAAAATCGGAGGGTCCGTTTTTGGGTGCCTTTTTACATATTTTGCCCATTTAAATTTTTTTCCCCGGGAAAAAAATTTAAATTGAGCCCCACCTAAATAATAAATTTCCCTTCATTCATACGCACAAAACAAAAAATACTTACAAAATGGGTATGCCCTTTTTTTTTGAAGGGACAGTATGTCCCCCCACTCCCAAAGATTAGAACCCCCTTGGGTTTTTGTTTCCTTTTCTTTTTTGGGCATTTTTTAAAAAATTTCCCCAAAGCTTTTCAAAAAAATTTCTTCCGTGCTTTCGAAAAATTTTTTAAATTTTCCTTTTTGGGGAAAGTTAAAAATTTTTGCAAAAAAATTTGTTTTGCCCCAAACCAACTTTTAAAATTTTCGTGGCAGCCCAAAAAAAAAAAAAAAATTGTTTGGGGTTTCTTTAAAAAATAAGATTTAGGCCAAAAAAATTTTTTTTAAAATTTTTCTAAATTCCTATGTTAAAAGGGAAAAAATTTTTGCTGACAAGTGAGTTTTTTTCAAAACAAAATTTTCAAACTTTAAAAAAATTTTGCACCCCCAAGGAAAAAAAAATTCGAAAAAAAATTGGGGAATTTGAAGCTTTGTTTAAAAAATGGACCCAAAAGAAAAAAAGGGAAAAAACACAAGTTCTTTCCATCATTGGGTAGGGGGGCAATACTGTCCCTTTAAAAAAAAGGCCCTACCATATTTTAAGTATGTTTGTGTGTCGTATGAATGAAGGGAAAAATTTATTATTTTTGTAGCTCAACTAAACGTTTTGCCGCAAGGAATTTAGCACAATATGGCAAAAGGCAGCCAAACGGACCCTCCGACTTTAAATATTTAAAAATTGGGAAAATCACGCCCCCATGGAAAAAATATACACTTTCCCCTAAAAAATTTTTAGTCAATAACAGAATGAAATTTTTGGAGGGTCAATATGTTCCCAAATTTTTTTTATCTAATTGTCTCTATTATAAAAAAGTTTTTTTTTTCCAGTAATTAATTTTTACTTTTAAAATTTATAGATGTAAATTTTTCCCGCCCCAAAATAAAAATTATTCTATTTCTTGTTTGAAAGTACCAATTAAATAGAGCCTGTAAAATTTTAAAAACGTCGACAGGGAAACTAAATTTTTTTTCCTTTAAAACATTTTTAAAATTCCGTTTTAAAAAACAAAAAACCCCATCTTTAGATTCACCATATTTTTCTTGGAGAAGTTTTTCAAATCAAAAAAATTTTTTTTTAATAAAAATTCCTAGTCAAAAAAAAACAGGTTTTTTTTTTTTAAAAAATTTTTACTTTAATATGTTTTTAAAATTTCTTTTTTAAAAAATTTTTTTTAAAACCCCAATAAAAATAAAAATTTAAAAAAAGGAAAAATTTAAATTTTGGGGGTTTTTAAAAAGGGAGCTTTCTCGACCGTTTTGGGGAGATTTTTTTTTTGGCCGGTTTTTTTTTTCGCCAAACAAAACAGGGGAAAAAAAAAAAATTTTTGAAAATCCCTTTTTTTTTGTGTTTGTTTGGCCCCAGCTTAAAAAACCCTTTTGGGGCCCTCATTCTGCTCAGTTATTTGATGCAAATGCCAATGGAAATTCTTGCAAGATTGGGAAAAGTAGGTTTATCTGCTTTGCCGCCCCAAAACTTTGACGAAAGAATAACCCCTTTAAAAATGTGCCGCATTATTTTAAAGCTGTTGGCGGCCACGGTTTTCAAAGGTAAATAGACAGATGAAGGGGTGGGAAGGCTGTAGGCAAAAACACTTGGAATTTGTTGAGGAGACCATGAAAGTGCAAGTTTCTAAAAAGTTAACCGGGTTTGAACCATTAGATTCAGAAGTTTTAAAGTAAACGAAAGGAGAAGGAACTGGGGGAAAGTTGTTAATTTAATCGGCCTGCAGGAAAAGATCGCAATTAAATTACCACTAATCAAATTTTAAAGAATACAACGGAGGCATAAAAGAAGCTGCATAAAAAAAATAAATTTAAATATATTAAAAAAAAGCTCCTTTTTTGAACTTGACCAATTTTTACCCGCGGTCTTTTTAAAAAAAAAATTTAAAAAAAAAAAAAAAAATTTTTTTGGAAAAATTTTTTTTATGAAAATTGGAAAAAGGGTTTGGTAAAAAATTTAAAAATTTTTTTTTAAGATTTAAAAAAAAGGAATATTTTCCCCAGAAAATTTTTAAATCTCGGTTTTCCTATGGCATAATTTTTTGTTTAAGCCCTTTTGCGGGGGGGGTTATAAAAAGACCCCCGGGCCCGGTTTTAATTTTTTTTTCCAAACTTTAAAAGGGCCAAACCCCCCTTTTTGTTTAAAAACCCCACCAAAAGGGAAAATCTTCAGGGTTTTTCCCTGTTTTTTTTTCCCCCTTTTTTTTGCCTTCCCTTTTCCCCTTCTAAACATAGCGAAAAAAACCTAATGATGCTCCCAGTTGATTTTCATTGCGTTCGGTCGTTCACACGTGCTCTCTTATGGCCATAAATTATATTGCCCCGAGTGATCAAGAACAAGGAAAATAACAAAAGCTATCGGAGTAAAAGATGTAAGAATCAGAAAGGGATGCAAATGCTAAAAAGTGAGCTGCGTTTTGCAACCAGTTTTATTTGCCTACATGTTTTAAAGATTTCTGAATAGCTGAGGGTTTGGGTTTAAATCGGAAATTGTTTTAATTATTTCTCGCCAGCGAGAAAGGCAAATAAAAAACGCTAATAAAAAAGAATATCAAATTTTTAAAGGAGGAGTGTGGATCCAGACGACGGCATGGCTATATGAACTCTTTGTCTTTTCCGATCATGAATATGTTGTTCATATGGTCGGAGACGCTTCTTCCGTGTGTTGCACACCTCTGACCAATATTAATAACCCTTGCAAGAGTACTTATTTAAGTTAATTCTGGGAAAATGTTTCAAAAATTTAAAAAATAAAAAAGTTTTCTCGTAGAAACCTTTTCCCAATTAATAAATAGTCCGACAAATTAGGAAAGAGTTCGCACCACCATAATTAAAATTAATGGCCCATATGGCTTCCCAAAAATTTAAGGGAAAAGGAATTCATTTTCTCAAGAAATATTTTAAAGGTCTAAAGCGATTGTTCCTATGGCCCGCTAATATCATAGTGTCGGATAGCTCCTAAACTGTAGCGGGGAGGTATAATCCCCCCCCCCACAACGGACATTGGTAATCAACTCGCTTTTCGCTCTCAAGCTGTGAAGAAAGACCGAAACGGCTCCTCTGTGTTATAAACATTGACCAATTTTGTAATACCCTCTGCAGAGTATTAAAGTACAGTTCTTTTTGTTCTTTTTTTTAGATGTACATGGATTTTGCATAGTCTGAACTTTCCATTGTTGTTCTCTAACTTTGTAAAAACAATTTTTGAAAAGTTTCAAAATTCGATTTATTTCAATAATAAAATATGCCAAAATAATATTGGTACCAAAATTTGCTAAAAATTATTACAAGTTCTCAGTCCCCTATGCTTTGTCTTGCTTTTTGCGAAAAAACTTTGCAAAAATTTAAAACCAAATTTTCAACCCCAAAAGCAGGGAAATTTCATAACAAGTTTATCGCATACGAGCAACCGGGTTTCCCTTGTCCTATTTCTAAGTTAAATGGCTTTTTAATGTGAACTTTGCCTCGCAACAAATCAAAAGTGCTCAAAAGAAAAGAGAGTATTAAAAAATAACTTTTTTAGTTCGCGAAGCAGCGTTAAGCATATTAAAAAACCACGTTTTTTATGCGCCAAACATAAGGACAATACGAGGTTTGCTGATTGGCACAACCAAATCCATGATTTGGAAGTGATTGAAATTTGGCGAGGTTTTGCCACACTTCTTCAAAAGGCATAAGCAAAAAACAAGGCGGGCATTGGGAATAAAGCCAGCGCAAGCAAAAGAAAAATTCCGTTTTGTTTGTCAATTTGTAAGTAATCTTATAAGCGTTGTCCAGGAAATGGCTCTTTTTAAGGGACGAGCAAAAAATTGAAAATCCGCATATTGAGGAGGAACCGAAAGAAGTTTATAAAGCAAAGGTCTCCAAGCCTGATGACATTTATTGTTCCACACTTGTAACTGATGCATGTTATTAGGGGAATAAACACCATCCCCAATACACACAAACACACTACAACCTTGCACAGAACTCTACCCATATTCAACAAAAAGCACACAACACAACACACGTGTTGGCACAAGTAAATATTTTTGTTGTGTGTGCTGCTATGTTTTATTTTTTTTTTTTTTTTTTTGTAGGGGAGACCCCTGCTGCTCTACAATTGTCCAACCATTATTTGGCACCAAAGTCAATATACTATATTGTGAGCTTCTTTTTTATATATTTGTGAATTTATTTTATTTATTTCAGCTTTTTCTATTATGCCTCCAGGTGTGTAATTGTGGCGTGTGTGATTGTGATGGTGAGAGTGGGCAAATTTTTTCCAATTGCGCTCTTGTGTCCTGGCAGCCATGATTTAAAAGCCTCGAGCAAACTTTTCTCCCAGTTTCGTTTCTCTCTCTCTGCTCTCCCTCACTATGTCTAACTTCTCGCTAGTTCTAAGTGGTTCTACTCTTCTGTGTGACTATTCTATGCCAAACTGCACAATAGCATGCGTGCCTCGCAAAACAAAAAGTTCTCACCAAGATGTTGCCACAGCCCTCCCACCCCCTTCATCTGTCAGTACCTACATTGAAACCCCATGGGCCCGCCAAATCACCTCTTTAAATTGATGCGGGCAATGGATTTAAGGTAAAAGGATTATACATTTTTCAAGTCAAAAGTTCTCTGCTGCATAGCGAATTATACCATCTTTTTTCCCACCATCTCTCTGCTACTTTATTTCTCCATTTAGTGCATGTTTGCTCTCACTATCACTGGACGCATGAACGTCCGAGCTCGGTTTATCACATTTAAATTCATAACACACAAATAAATTCCACTTTCTGCTTCTTGTGTGTTGTGTTTCTTGTAAAATATGTAATATTTATAGTTGTAGAGTATGTGCATGTGTGTGTTGCTGTCGCTGGTTTGTCGGAATTTATGAGTTTACGGTTGCTCCCTTTCTTATTTCCCGTTTCCCTACTTTGTCCTGTGTGGGCAGAGACCGCTACTAGCCTTGGCTTCCTAGCAGCTTTAAAATTTATATATTTTGGCTGCCAGCTTAGAAAGTGATTGCCATCGCGCGAGTGAGAGCGACAGTTGGGATGAGGGGCAAACGAAGTCCCGCCGTGTAATATATGTTACTTATGGTTTAGAGAGTTGAGAAATCATTCGCTGATAGAGGTTTATATGACTTTTTGAACTGGAACTTTCGGGGAAAAGGTGATATGAAAAAGTATTCATTAATTATAAAACTACGATTTGTTTAAATACTAATCAAATATATGGAATTATACAGTTTGCACAGATCGTTTGATTTGAACAACTTCATCCAACAAATCTGGTGATCTGAAGTGCGATTTTGTTTAACGGAATATTAATGATTTTTTAGCAAAAATTAGTTTACCTGTCAGACAGTTATTACTATTACAGGCTCTTACTTTAATATGTTACTTCAACAATAATAGAATAATTTTTTATTTTGATGAGGAAAAGTTACATCTATAGTTAGTATAAATTTTACTGGCAACGTTTTATAATAGAGACAATTAGATAAAAACAAATTTGAACACTATTAGCTCCATAAATCATTCTGTTATTGACTATAATTTTTACAGGAAGTGTATATCGTTCCATGGTGCGTGATTTTCACTGTTATATTTAAAGTCGGAGGTCCGTTTGGCTGCCTTTGACCTATGTGCTATAATTCCTGCGGCAAAACGTTAGTTTAGCTACATAATAATAAATATTCCCTCATTCATACGCAAACAAAGCAAACATCTTACTATGGTATGCCTTTTATTTGAGGACAGTAATTGGCCCCCCTACTCAATGTGGTGAACTTTGTTTGTTCCTTTTTTTCTTTTTGGGTCCATGATTTACAAAGCTTCAATTCCCATGCTCCGAAGTATTTCTTGTGCAAGTAATTTGCATTTTGGGGGGGAGGCAACTCAATTCGTGATGCAGCAAATTGTTTTCTACATAGATTTTATCATAAAATATTTAGTCCTAATACATTACAAAAAAGCAATAAACAAAAAAAACAGAAATTGATAAACTTAGAAACATTTTAAAACCAAGATGTCATCTTTTTGATAACAAACACACATTATAATACATAAACTGATTGTGTTAGAGGGTAAATGGTAGCCGCCGAAAATTTTTGTAATCGAACATAAATACATATAGATTCTGGATCAGCGTCAGAGTCCCTAATCTAAAAGGTTCGAAAGCCTTTATACGCTCCAAGAGACGTTTATTTTTTTATTATATATATATATATTATGATTATTATAATATTTATATAATATATATATATATTATTTTATATATATTTATATATATATAAGTATATATAGTATATATATATTATAGTTATATATATAATATATAGATTATATATATAAATATATCTATATATATTATATATAGTATAATATAAATAGATTCTAAATTAATATAAATATATAAATCAATATCTTATATATATAAAATATCTAATCTATATATATTAAAATTTTATGATATTTATCTATAATTATATGGATATATATATATATATATAGTCTATTATACTTTATAGGTAAAAATTTTTTACCCATATATAAATATTATATAATATATATTAATAATATATCTATATATATATATATATATATTTATATTCTTCAATATATTAATATATATATATATATATATATATATCTACTATCTATATATTATATAGTATTAGATATATATATATATATATATATATATTATATTATTATATATATCTATTTATATAATATATATATATATATATATATAGTATATAACTATCTATATATATATATATATATAATATATATATCAAAAATAACACGTCTCTTGGGAGCGTTATAAAGGCTTTTCGAAACCTTTTTAGATTAAGGTTACCCTTCCCCCCTTTTTTTTTGGGAAACCCCCGGCTGATCCAAATCTATATTTAATTTTATGTTCGATAACTAAAATTTTGTTCGGCTACCATTTTACCCTTACACAAACAGGTATAAACGGGTATCAAAAAGAACTTTTTTAAAGTTTCTAATTTATTTAATTCGTTTTTTTTTTTTTATTGTTTTTTGTAAAGTATTAGGACTAAAAATTTAGCTAACTTGTAAAAACAAATTTTTCTCCGAAATTTAGTTTTTCAAAAAAAAATAAAATTATTCACAAGAATATTCAGCAGGGGAATTTGAAGCTTTGTAATCATGGACCCAAAAAAAAAAGGAAAAAACACAAGTTCAAATCATTGGATAGGGGGACAATACTGTCCCTTCAATAAAAGGGATACCTTTAAGTTTTTTGTGTTGCGTTGAAAGAGGGAATTTTATTATTTATGTACTCAAACTTTAAAAGTTTTTTGGCAGGGGAAAAATAGCACAAAATTCAAAAGCAGCCAAACGGCCCTCCGACTTTAAATATTAACATTGGAAAAAACACCACCATGGAAAAAATTACCTTTCCTCTAAAAATTTTTATCAAAAACAGAATGTTTTTTGGGCCAATGTGTTCTAAATTTGTTTTTTTCATTTTTTCAAAATTTAAAAAAAAAAAAAAAAAAAAAAAAATTTTTTTTTAAAAAAAAAAAAAA
>JANFPS010000553.1:0-12433 GCA_024703675.1 Drosophila nebulosa
GGAAATTTGGGTACTAACTGAAAAATTGCCCTTTTTAAAAATGTCCCAAATTGGCAAGTAGAGCCGGAAAAGGAGAGAACTGAATTTTTACAAATTCACGATTTTTAAAAAATGGGGTTTAAAAAGAGTTTTCGGGGTTTTAATGACAAAGTAAACTGGAGCTATTAAATGAAACATTGTTTTTTTAAATGTCCCAAAATTGGAAAAATTAGAGCACGGGGAAAAATTTAGAGAACGATTTTTACAAATTCACGATTTTCTCGAAAATGGGTTCAAAAAGATTTTCTGGGGTTAATGAAAAATGTAAATAAACTGGGGGTGGTACTAAATGAAACATGCTTTTTTTAAAAGTCCCAATATTTGGCTAAATTAGAGCACGGAAAGTTGAGAGAACTGAATTTTTACAAATTCCCCGTTTTTTCGAAAAAATGGGTTCAAAAAGAGTTTTTTGGTTTAATGACAAATGTAAGTAACTGGAGACTACTAAATGAAAAAATTGCTTTTTTTAAAACGTCCCAATATTGGGAAGTTGAGCAAGAAGTGAGAGAACTGAAATTTTTTCAAAATTCACGATTTTTCGAAAAGTGGGTTCAAAAAGGTTTTCTGGGTTTTTAAAGACAAAAGAAAAAAATGGATGCGCACTAATGAAAAAATTGCTTTTTTAAAATTCCCCAAAATGGGAAAGTTAAAACACGGAAAAATGGGAAACTGAAATTTTTTCAAATTTACGATTTTTTTCGAAAAAGTTTCAAAAAAGAAATTTTTGGGGTTTTAAGACAAATTTTGTAAACTGATGAGCTCTAAAATGAAACTTTCTTTTTTAATCGTCCCAAAATTGGCAAAATTAGAGCACGGAAAGTTTTTTTTGAGAACTGAATTTTTTCAAATTCAGATTTTCTCGAAAAGTGGGTTCAAAATGAGTTGTTAGGTTTAATACAAAGCAGTAAACGTATGAGCCACTAACTAAACATTCTTTTTAAAATCATCCCAAAATTTGGAAAAATTTTTGAGCACGGGGAAAAATTTAGAAAATGAATTTTTACAAATCACGATTTTCTCGAAAAAGGGTCAAAAGGTTTTTTAGGTTTGAAAGACAAAAGTAAGTAAAAATGTATGAGCTCTACTGAAAAAATTGTTTTTTTAAAACGTCCCAATATTGGCAAAGTTAGAGCACGGAAAAATTGAGAATCTGTTTTTAAAATTCACGATTTTCCCCGAAAATGAGTTCAAAATGAGTTTTCTGGGTTTGAATGACAAAAGAAAAAAAACGGATGCGCTTCCAATGAAAAACATTTCTTGTTTAAATCGTCCCAAAATTGGAAAGTTAGAGCACGGAAGAGGGAGAAAACGTTTTTAACTTCACGATTTTCTCGAAAAGTGGGTTTTAAAAAGAGTTTTTTTTGGTTTGAATGACAAGTAAGTAAACCGGGTTTGGTTAACTGAAACTTTTTTTTTAAATCGTCCCATATTGGCAAAGTTAAGCAGGAAAAGTTGAAAACTGAATTTTTACAAAATTTCCCATTTTCTCGAAAAGGGGTTTAAAATGAGTTTCTAGGTTTTTAATGACAAATGAAGTAAAAATGGGGGCGCTACAACGAAACTTGCTTTTTTAAAAACGTCCCAAATTGGTAAGTTAGAGCACGGAAAAGTTGAGAATATGTGTTTACAAATTCAGATTTTTTTCGAAAAATGGGTTCAAAATGAGTTTTTAGGTTTTAATGACAAAAAATAAATAAACTGGATGAGCTACTAATGAAAACTTGTTTTTTTAAAATTTTCCCATATTGGCAAGTAAGCACGGAAAAAGGGGAAAAACTGAAAATTTTTCAAATTCACGATTTTTTTTTTCTCGAAAAGGGGGTTCAAAAATGTTCTGGGTTTTAAAGCAAAAAATAAGTAAACGGTGGCTACTAACTGAATTATTGCTTTTTTTTAAATCGTCCCAAATTTTCAAAGTTAGAGCACGGAAAAATTTAGAAAAATGAATTTTTAAAATCACGATTTTCTCGAAAAAAGGGGGTTTAAAATGAGTTTTAAGGTTTTTAAAAGACAAAAAATAAGTAAACTGGGTCGCTACAACTGCTGAAAAAACTTTTTTCAAATCGTCCCAATATTGGAAAGTTAGAGAAAGGAAAAATTAGAAAAACTGAATTTTTTTTCAAATTTTACGATTTCTCGAAAAGGGGCAAAAAGAGTTTTCTGGGTTTTAAGACAAAAAAAAATAAAATGGAAGCTACAACTGAAACATTTCTTGTTTTTAAATCGTCCCAATTTGGCAAAGTTAGAGACGGAAGAGGGGAGAATACGAATTTTTTCAAATTTTCCCATTTTCTCGAAAAAATGGGTTTAAAATGAGTTGTCTGGGGTTTTAATGACAGATTAAGTAAAAATGTATGGCTTCTACTAAACATTGCTTTTTTAAAAAGTCCCAAATTGGCAAAGTTGAGCACGGAAAAGTTGAAAAATATGAATTTTTTCAAATTCAGATTTTTTCGAAAAGTGGGTTTTCAAAAATTAGTTTTCGGGGTTTTAAGACAAAGAAAAAAAAACTGGATGCCTACTAACTGAAACTTGGTTTTTTTTTTGTCCCCCAAAATTGGCAAAATTTGAGCCGGGAAAGGGGAGAAAACTGAATGTTTACATTCACTATTTCTCGAAGTGGGTTCAAATGAGTTTTCTGGTTTGATGACAATGTGAGTAAACTGATGAGCTATTAATTTGTGAACATTGCTTTTTTAAATCGTCCCAATATTGGCAAGTTAGAGCACGGAAAGTTGAGAGCAAACTGCATTTTTACAAATTCACGATTTCTCAAAAGTGGGTTCAAACATTGGTTTCTGGATTGAATTGACAAATGTAGTAACTGATTGCGCTACTACTGAAACATTGCGTTTTAATCGTCCCATATTTGGCTAAGTTGAGCACGGAAAAGTTGAGAGAAACTGAATTTTTCAAATTTCACGATTTCTCGAAAAGTGGGTCAAATGAGTTTTTCTGGGTTTAATGACAAATGTAAGTAACTGATGAATACTCACTGAAAACATTGCTTTTTTAAATCGTCCCAATATTTGGCAAAAGTTAGCACGGAGGAATGTTGCGAGAAACTGAATTTTTACAATTCCACGTTTTCTCGAAAGTGGGTCAAAAATGAGTTTTCTGGTTGAATGACAAAAGAAAGTAAACGGGATGCGCTTACTAACTGAAACTTGCTTGTTTAAATGTCCCAATATGGCAAGTTAGAGCACGGAAGAGGTAGAAATACTGAATTTTTTACAAATTCACGATTTTCTCGAACAGTGAGTTCAAAATGAGTGTCCTAGGTTTGAATGACGATGTAAGTAACTGTATGAGCTTCTAACTGAACATTGCTTTTTAAATCGTCCATATTGGCAAGTTAGAGCACGGAGAAGTTGAGAGAACTGAATTTTTACAAATTCACGATTTTCTCGAAAAGTGGGTTCAAAATGAGTTGTCTAGGTTTGAATGACAAATGTCAGTAAACTGTATGAGCCACTAACTGAAACATTCCTTTTTAAAATCATCCCAATATTGGCTAAGTTAGAGCACGGAAAAGATTGAAAAAGAGACTGAATTTTTACAAAATTCACGATTTTCTCGAAAGTGGGTTCAAATGATTGTCTAGGTTTGAATGCCAATTAATTAACTGTATGAGCTTCTACTGAAACTTTGCTTTTTAAATCGTCCCATATTGTCAAGTTAGAGCACGGGAAAGTTGAGAATACTGAATTTTACAAATTCCACGATTTTCTCGAAAAGTGAGTTTCAAAATGAGTTTTCTGGGTTTGAATGACAAAAGAAAATAAACTGTATGCGCTACTAACTGACACTTGCTTGTTTAAATCGTCCGCAATATTGGCAAAGTTAAGCACGGAAGAGGTGAGAAATACTGAATTTTTACACTTTCACGATTTTCTCGAAAAGTGGGTTCACATTAGTTTTCAAGGTTTGAATGACAAAAGATAAGTCAACTGGATGCGCTACTAACTGAACATTGTTTTTTTAAATCGTCCCAATTTGGCAAATTAGAGCACGGAAAATTTGAGAAAAACTGAATTTTTCAAATTCACGATTTTTTTCGAAAAGTTGGGTTTTAAAAATGATTTTCTAGGTTTGAAAAAACAAATGTAAGGAACCCGGGGTTTTTCTTTCTAACTGAAAAATTGCTTTTTTTAAAACGTCCCCCCTATTGGCTCGTTTTTAAACACGGAAAAAGTTTTAAAATACGGAAAAGTTTAACAAATTCACGATTTTCCCCGAAAAGTTTGGGTTTTAAAATGGGTTTCAAGGTTTTAATTTCAAAAGTTTTTTAAAAATGGAATTGGGTACTAAATGAAAAAAGTGCTTTTTTAAATTTTCCAAAAATATTTGCAAAGTAAAAGCACGGAAAAAGGGGAGAAAACTGAATTTTTTTCCCAAAAATTTAAGAATTTTTCTCGAAAAGTTTTTTTCAAAATTTTGGGTTTCTGGGTTTGATGGAAAAAAGGGAATAAACCCGGATGCGCCTTTCTAAAAATAAAATTTTTTCTTTTTTAAATCGTCCCTATTTTTCAAAGGTTAAAGCACGGAAAATTTAAAAAAACTGAATTTTTACAAATTCACGATTTTTTCGAAAAGTGGGGTTTAAAAAGAGTTTTCCCAAGGTTTTAAAGACAAAAAGGGAAGGGAAAAATGGATGCGCTACTAAAATGCTGAAAAATTGCTTTTTTTTAATCGTCCCCATATTGGGAAAAATTAAGGGCCCCGGGAAAATTAAAAAAAATGGAAATTTTTAAAAAATTCACCCTTTTCTCGAAACGTGGGGTTTTAAAATGAGTTTTTCCCGGGTTTTAATAAAAGAAAAACCCGGAAAGCCTAAATAACTGAAAAATTTCTTGTTTAAATCGTCCCAAAATTGGCAAAGTTTAGACAAAGGAAGAGGGGATAAAACGGAATTTTTCAAAATTTTACGATTTTTTTCGAAAATTTGGGTTTTTTAAAAGAGTTTCTAGGTTTGGGAAAGACAATGTAAGTAAAATGTTTTGAGCTTCTAACTGAAACCCTTGCTTTTTTAAAAAACGTCCCAAAAAATTGGCAAAGTTTGAAAAACCCGGAAAAATTGAAATACTGAAATTTTTAAAAAAATTCAAATTTCTCGAAAAGTGGGGTTTAAAATGAGTTTTCTGGGTTTTTAAAAGAAAAAGAAAATTAAAATGGGTGCGCTACTAAATGAAACCCTTTTCTTTTTAAAAACGTCCCAAAAAAATTGGGAAAGTTTTTAAACAACGGAAGAGGGGGAGATATGGGGGGTTTACAAAATTTAAAGATTTTTTTCGAAAAAATGGGTTCAAATGAATTTTTAAGGTTTGATTTTACCAAAGTAAATAAAAATGGATAGCCCACTAACTGAACATTTTCTTTTTTTAAAATCGTCCCAATGTTGGCAAAGTAAAGCACGGAAAGTTGGAAAAAAAGAAATGAAATTTTTTTTCAAAATTCCCCGGGTTTTTTTGGAAAAATGGGTTTTAAAATGAGTGTTTTTGGGTTTTAAAAAAGAAAAAAGTAAGTAAAATGGATGCGCTACTAACTGAATTTTTTGCTTTTTTAAATCGTCCCCCAAAATTTTTTAAAATTAGAGGGACGGAAAAATTAGAGAAATGAAATTTTTTCAAAATCCGATTTTCTCGAAAAATGGGGTTTTAAAAAAGGTTTTTTTGGGTTGAAAGACAAATGTAAATAAACTTGGGTGAAATATTAACTGAAACATTGCTTTTTTAAATCGTCCCCAAAATTGGCAAAGTTAGAGCAAGGAAGTTGAGAGAACTGCATTTTTACGAATTCACCATTTTCTCAATAAGTGGTTTCAAAATGAGTGTTCTCGGTTTGTATGACAAAATTAGTAAACTGATGCGCTACTAACTGAATTATTGCTTTTTTAAATCGTCCCAATTTTTCAAAGTTAGAGCACGGAAAGTTGAGAAACTGAAATTTTTACAAATTCACGATTTTCTCGAAAAGTGGGTTCAAATGAGTTTCCAGGTTTGAATGACAAAGTAAGTAAACTGGATGAGCTACTAACTGAACATTGCTTTTTTAAATTGTCCCAATTTGGCAAAATAAGAGGGAACGGAAAAGGTGAGAAAACTGAATTTTTTACAATTCACGATTTCTCGAAAAGGTGGGTTCAAAATGATGTTCTGGGGTTTTAATGACAAAAGTAGTAAACTGGATGCGCTACTAACTGAATTATTGCTTTTTTAAAACGTCCCCAATATTTTCAAAATTAGAGCACGGAAAAGTTGAGAAAAATGAATTTTTACCAATTCACGATTTTCTCGAAAAGTGGGTTTTAAAATGAGTTTTCAAGGTTTAAATGAAAAAAAGTAAGTAAACTGGATGGGGTACTAACTGCTGAAACATTGCTTTTTTCAAAACGTCCCAATATTGGCAAAGTTAGAGCACGGAAAAGTTGAGAAAACTGAATTTTTACAATTCACGATTTTCTCGAAAGTGGTTCAAAATGAGTTTTCTGGGTTTTAATGACAAAAGAAATAAACTGGATGCGCTACTTTAAATGAAACATTGCTTGTTTAAATCGTCCCAATATTGGGAAAGTTAGAGCACGGAAGAGTGAGAATACTGAATTTTTACAAATTCACGATTTTCTCGAAAAGTGGGTTCAAAATGATTGTCTAGGTTTTAAAGCAGATGTAATAAAAAGTATGGAGCTTCTAACTGAAAAATTGCTTTTTTAAATCGTCCCAATATTGGCAAAATTAGGCACGGAAAGTTTTAGATACGAATTTTTTTCAAAATTTACGATTTTTTTCGAAAAAATGGTTCAAATTTTTTGGGTTTTAAAAGACAAAAAAAAATAAACGGATCCTACTCTGAAACATTTCTTTTTTAAATTTTTTCAATATTGGCAAAGTTAGGCACGGAAGAGGGGAAATACTGAATGTTTACAAATTCACGTTTTTTCTCGAAAAATGGGTTTAAAATGAGTTTGTCTAGGTTTGAATGACGATGTGAGTAATCTGGATGAGCTACTAACTGAGACAATTGCTTTTTTAAATCGTCCCAATATTGGCTAAGTTTAGAGCAGCGGCAATGTTTGAGAGAAACGAATTTTTACAATTCACGATTTTCTCGAAAGTGGGTTCAAAATGAGTTGTCTAGGTTTAAATACAGATGTAAGTATCTGGATGATCTACTACTGAGCATGCTTTTTTAAATCGTCCCAATCTTGCAAGTTAGAGCAGTTAGAGTTGAGAGACTGAATTTTTGCAAAAATTCCCGATTTTCTCGAAACGTGGGTTCAATGATTGTCTAGAGTTTGAATGACAAATCTCAGCAACTGGATGCGCTACTAACTGAAACATTGCTTTTTTTAAAATTGTCCCAAATATTGGCAAGTAGAGCACGGAAAAGTCAGAGAACTGAATTTTTACAACTTCCACGATTTTCTCGAAAGTGGGTTCAAAATGAGTTTTCTGGGTTTGAATGACGAAAAGTAAGGTACTGGATCGCTACTAACTGAGACATTGCTTTTTAATCGGCCCAATTTGGCTAAGTTAGAGCACGGAAAAGTTGGAGAACTGGATTTTTACGAATTCACGATTTTCTCGAAAGTGGGATCAAAAATGAATTACTGGGTTGAATGACAAATTGTAAGTAAACTGTATGAGTACTAACTGAACATTGCCTTTTTAAATCGTCCCAATATTGGGCTAGTAGAGCACGGAAAGTTGAGAGAACTGAATTTTTACAAATTCACGATTTTCTCGAAAAGTGGTTCAAAATGAGTTTCTGGGTTTGAATGACAAATGTGAGTAACTGGATGCGCTAGTCTGAAACATTGCCTATTTTTAAATCGTCCCAATATTGGCAAAGTTTAGAGCACGGAAAGTGAGAGAACTGCATTTTAACCAAATTCACGATTTTCTCGAAAGTGGGTTCAAAATGAGTTTTTTCTGGATTGAATGACAAATGTCAGTAAACTGGATGCGCTACTACTGAAAAATGCTTTTTTAATCGTCCCAATATTGGCTAGTTGAGCACGGAAAAGTTGAGAGAACTGAATTTTTACAAATTCACGATTTTCTCGAAAAGTGGGTTTCCAAATGAGTTTTCTTCTGGTTTAAATGACAGAATGTAGTAAACTGGATGAGCTACTACTGAAACATTGCTTTTTAAATCGTCCAATATTGGCAAGTTAGAGCACGGAGATAGTGAGAGAATGATTTTTTCACAAATTCACGATTTTTCACTCGAAAAGTGGGTTCAAAATGATTTCTGGGTTTGAATGACAAAAGAAAAAACTGGTGCGCTACTAAAACTGAACCATTGCTGTTTAATCGTCCCTATTGGCAAAGTTAGAGCACGGAAGATGTGAGAATATCTGAATTTTTACATTCACGATTTTCTGCGAAAGTGGGTTCAAAATGAGTTGTCTAGGTTGAATACAAAAGTAAGTAAACTGTAATGAGCTCTAACTGAACATTGCTTTTTTTAAATCGTCCAAATATTGGCACAGTTAGAGCCCGGAGTAGTTGAGAGCCACTGAATTTTTACAACTTCACGATTTTTCTCGAAATGGGTCAAATGAGTTGTCTAGGTTTGATGACAATGTCAGTAACTGTATGAGCGACTAACTGAACTTCCTTTTAAAATCATCCTCAATATTGGCTAATTTCGAGCACGGAAACGTTGAGTAGAACTGAATTTTTTACCAATTCACGATTTCTCGAAAAGTGGGTCAAATTGAGTTGTCTAGGTTTGAATGACAGATGTAGTAAACTGGATGAGCTTTCTAACGGAAACATTGCTTTTTTAAATCGTCCCAATATTGGCAAAGTTCGAGCACGGAAAGTTGAGAATATGAATTTTAGCAAATTCACGATTTTCTCGAAAGTGGTTTCAAATGATTTTTTTCTGGGTTTGATGACAAAGAAAAGGAAACTGGAGCGCTACTAACTGAAACATTGCTTGTTTTGAAATCGTCCCCAATATTGGCAAAGTTAGAGCAGGAGAGGTGAAAATACTGAATTTTTACACATTCACGATTTCTCGAAAGTGGGTTCAAAATGAGTTTTCTAGGTTTGATGACAAAAGTATATCCTGTGCGCTATTACTGAAACTTGCTTTTTTAATCGTCCCAATATTGGCAAAGTTAGAGCACGGAAAAGTTTGAGAAACTGATTTTTACAAAATTCACGTTTTCTCGAAGTGGTTCAAAATGATTTTTCTAGTTTGAATGACAATGTAAGTAACTGGATGCGCTACTAAACATGAAACATTGCTTTTTTATAAATCGTCCCATATTGCTAAGTAGACACGGAAAAGTTGAGAATACTGAATGTTTACAATTTCACGATTTTTCTCGAAAGTGGGTTCAAAATGATTTTCAAGTTTGAATGACAAAAGTAAGTAACTGGATGAGCTACGAACTGAAACATTGCTTTTTAAATTGGTACCCAATATTGGGCAAAGTAATAGCACGGAAAAGTCACAAGAAAACTGAATTTTTTACAAATCCACGATTTCTTCTCGAAAAGTGGGTTCCAAAATGAGTGTTCTTGGTTTGAATGACAAAAGTACGTAAACTGGATCGCTACTACTGTAATTATTGCTTTATTAAATCGTCCCAATTTTTCAAAGTTAGCGCCGGAAAAGTTTAAAAACTGATTTTTACAATTCACGATTTTCTCGAAAAGTGGGTTCAAAATGAGTTTTCAAGGTTTAAGACAAAAGTAAGTAAACTGGATGCCGCTACTACTGCTGACATTGCTTTTTCAAATCGTCCCAATATTTGGCAAAGTTAGAGCACGGAAAAGTTTGAGAAACTTATTTTTACAATTCACGATTTTCTCGAAAAGTTGGGTTCAATGAGTTTTCTGGGTTTGAATGCCGAAGAAATAACTGGATGCGCTACTTAAACTGAAACATTGCTTGTTTAAAAAATCGTCCCAATATTGGCAAGTTAGAGCACGGAGAGTTGAAATCTGAATTTTTTCAAATTCACGATTTTCTCGAAAAGTGGGTTCAAATGAGTTGTCTAGGTTTGAATGACAGATGTAGTAAACTTGTATGAGCTCTAATGAAACAGTGCTTTTTTCAAATCGTCCATATTTGCGAAAGTTTAGAGCACGCAAGTTGAGATACTGAATTGTTACAAATTCAGATTTTCCCTCGAAAAGTGGGTTCAAAATGAGTTTTTCTGGGTTGATGACAAAAGAAAAATAAACTGGATGCGCTACTAACTGAAGACATTGCTTGTTTAAATCGTCCCAATATTTGGCAAGTTTAGAGCACAAAAGAGGTGAGAATACTGAAATGTTTACAAATTCACGATATTCTCGAAAGTGGGTCAAAATGAGTTTTCAAGGAGTTTTTGAATGACAAAGTTAAGTATACCTGGATGAGCTACTACTGAACATTGCTTTTTATAAATCGTCCATGTTGGCAAAGTAAAGCACGGAAAAGTTGAGAGAACTGATTCTTTACACTTAACGATTTTCTCGAAAAGTGGTCAAAATGAGTGTTCTGGGTTGGACTGAGCAAATTGTTGTAAGTAAACTGGATGCGCTACTAACGGAATTTGCTTTTTTAATCGCCTAATATTTTCAAGTTTAGAGCACGGAAAAGTTTGAGAGAACTGAATTTTACAAAATTCACATTTTTCTCGAAGTGGGTTTAAAATGAGTTTTTCTGGGTTTTGAATGAACATGTGAGTAAACTGATGAGCTATTAACTGAAACATTGCTTTTTAATCGCCCATATTGCAAAGTTAGAGCACGGAAAAGTTGAGAAAACGAATTTTAACAAATTCCACGATTTTCTGAAAAGTGGGGTTTCGAAAATGAGTTTTATAGGTTGAATGACAAATGTCATTAACCTGTATGAGCCCCTACGGAAACATTCCTTTTAAAATTCATCCCATATTGCTAAGTTATCGCACGAGAAAAGTTGAGAAAACTGAATTTTTACAATTCCGATTTTCTCGAAAGTGGGTTCAAAATGAGTGTTCTGGGGGGAAATGACAAAGAAAATAAACTGGATGCGCTACTACTGAAACATTGCTTGTTAAATCGTCCGCAATATTGGCAGTTAGAGCACGAAGAGGTGAACTACTGAAATTTTACAATTCACTATTTTCTCAAAAAGTGGTTCAAAATGAGTTTTCCAAGGTTTGATGACAAGAAGTAAACTGATGCTCTACTACTTACCCATGGTTTTTTTAATCGTCCCCAATATTGCAAAGTTTAAGAGCACGGAAAGTGAGAGAACTGAATTTTTAAAATTCACGATTTTCTCGAAAGTGGGTTCAAAATGATTGTCTAGGTTTGAATGACAGATGTGAGTAAATCTGGATGAGCGGACTAACTGAGACATTGCTTTTTTAAATCGTCCGCAATATGGCTAAGTTAGAGCACGAAATGTTGAGAGAACTGAATTTTTCAACATCACGATTTTCTCGAAAGTGGGTTCAAAATGAGTTGTCTAGGTTGAATGACAGATTGTAAGAATCTGATGAGGCTACTAACGAGACATTGCTTTTTTAAAATCGTCCATATTGCTAAGTTAAGCATTAAGTTGAGAGAACTGATTTTTACAAATTCACGATTTTCTCGAAAAGTGGTGTTCAAAATGAGTTGTCCTAGGTTTGAATGACAAATCTTAGGCAACTGATTCTCTACTAACTGACATTGCTTTTTTAAATTGTCCATAATTTGCAAAGTTAGAGCACGGAAGTTGAGAGAAATGAAATTTTTACAACTTCACGATTTTCTCGAAAGTTGGTCAAAGAGTTTCCTGGGTTTTGAATGACGAAAGTAATAACTGGATGCGCTACTAACTGAGACATTGCTTTTTTAAATCGGCCCAATATTGGCTAGTTAGAGCCGGAAATTTGAAGAGGAACTGAATTTTTACGAATTCACGATTTTCTCGATAAGTGGGATCAAAATGAATTTTCTGAGTTTGAATGACAAATGTAAGTAAACTGGATGAGCTACTAACTGAAACATTGCTTTTTTAAATCGTCCCAATATTGGCAAAGTTAGAGCACGGAAAAGTTGAGAAACTGAATTTTTACAAATTCAAGATTTTTCTCGAAAAGTGGGTTCAAAATGAGTTTTTCTGGTTTGAATGACAAATGTAAGTAAACTGGATGAGCTACTAACTGAAACATTGCTTTTTTTAAATCGTCCCAACATTGGCAAGTTAGAGCACGGAAAGTTGAGAAAACTGAATTTTTACAAATTCACGATTTTCTCGAAAAGTGGGTTCAAAATGAGTTTTCTGGGTTTGAATGACAAATGTAAGTAAACTGGATGCGCTACTAACTGAAACATTGCTTTTTTAAATCGTCCCAATATTGGCAGAGTTAGAGCACGGAAAAGTTGAGAATACTGAATTTTTACAATTCACGATT
>JANFPS010000554.1:0-10000 GCA_024703675.1 Drosophila nebulosa
AAAAAAAAAAAAGAAAAAAAGAAAAAAAAAAAAAAAAAAAAAAAAAAAAAAAAAAAAAAAAAAAAAAAAAAAAAAAAAAAAAATAAAAAAAAAAAAAAAAAAAAAAAAAAATACAGAAAAGAAAAAGAAAAAAATAAAATAAAAAAAAGAAAAAAAAAAAAAAAAAAAAAAAAGAAAAAAAAAAAAAAAAAAAAAAAAAAAAAAAAAAAAATAAAAAAAAAAAAAAAAAAGAAAAAAAAAAAAAAAAAAAAAAGAAAAAAAAAAAGAAAAAGAAGAAAAAAAAAAAAAAAAAAAAAAAAAAAAAAAAAAAGAAAAAAAAAAAAAAAAAAAGAAAAAAAAAAAAAAGAACAAAAAAAAAAAAAAAAAAAAAAAAAAAAAAAAGAAAAGAAGAAAGAAAAAAACAAAGAAAAAAAAGAAAGAACAGAGAGAAGAAAAAAATATAGAAGAAAAAAAAAAAAAAAAAATAAAAGAAAAAATCAAATAAAAAAGAAAAAAAAAAAAAAAATAGGAAAAAGATAAAGAGAAAGAAAGTAAAAGAAAGAAAACTAAAAAAAAATCAAAAGGATAAAATTAAAGAAAAAAACTGAAAATAGAACAAAAAACAATAAAAAAAAAATAATACAGAAATAAAAAATAAAAAAGAAAAAAAAAAAAAAGAATGTAAAAAAAATAAAAAAAATAAAATAAAAGAAAAAAAAAAATAGAAAAGAAAAATAAAACAAAGAAAAGACAAAAAAAAAACAACAAGAATAGAAAAGAACAAAAAAAAAGCAAAAAATAAAAAAAAGAGAGCAATAAAGAAAAACCTAAAAATAAATAAAAATAAAAATAGAAAGAAAAAAATAAAAAAAAGAAATTAGAAAAAAAAAAAAACAAATAAATGAAAAAAGGAAAAAAAAAAGAAAAAAAATAAAATAATATAGAACTGACTAAGAAAAAAAGAAAATATAAAAGAAAAAAAAAAAAACAAGAAAAAAATATAGATTCAGAAAGAAGAAAAAAAATAAAAAAAAAAAAGAAAAAAAACAAAAAAATAGATAAGACAAAGAAAAAAGAAATCAAAAAAACAAAAACAAAAAATATACAAAAAATAATAACAAAAGCGCAAAAAAACGAAAAAAATACTAAAAAAAAAAAAAAATAAAAGAGAAAAAAAGAGAAAAGTACAAAATTAAGAAAAAAAGGATAAGAAAGGAAAATATAAAAAATAAAAAAAAAAAAAAAAAAAATAAATAAGAAAAAAAAAAAAAAATGTGAAAATAAGAAATGAATAAAATATATGAAAAAAAGAAATAAAAAAAAAAAAAATTAAAAAGAAAAGTTAACGAACAACAACAGAAAAATAAAAAAGAAAAAAGAAAAATATTAAACAAAAAAAAAAAAAAAATATTGGAAAGAAAAATCAAGATAAAAAATAATAAAAAGATCAAAAGTAAAAAATATAAATAAAAGAAAAAAGTAAGAAAAAAAAAAAGAAGAAGTTAAAAAAAAAAAAATATAAAAGAAAAGAATAAGAAAAAAAAAAAAAATAAAAAATAGATGAAATAAATAAAAAAAAAAAAGAAAAAAAGTAAAAGAAAAAAAAAAGAAAATAGAAAAAGAAAAAAAAAACAATAAAAAAAAAGAAAAAAAAAGTAAAAATATAAAGTAAAATAAAATAGAAAAAAAAAAAAAAAAAAATAAGAAAAAAGTAAAAAAATAAAAGAAAAAAAAGAATTAAAAAAGAAAAAAAATAAAAAATAAAAAAAAAAAAAAAAAAAAAAAAAAAAAAAAGAAAAAAAAGAAAAAAAATAAGTACACAAAAAGAGAATGTGAATAAATGAGAAAAAAAAACAAAGAACAAAAACAAAAATATAAAGAAAAATTAAAAAAAAAAAAAAAGAACTAAAAAAAAGCAAAGGAAAAAAAAAAAAAGAAAAAAAATACGAAAAAAAAAAGTAAGAAAAAAAAAAAAAAAAAATAGAATTAAAGTAAAAAACAATAAAGAAAAAAAAATAATGAAAAAAAAAAATTAAAAGAATAAGGAATAAACCAAAAAATAAAAAAAATAAGAAAAGACAAATAAAATAATAAAAAGATAAAATATAAAAAAGAAAATCATTAAAAAAACCAAACAAAATAAAAAAACTATATACAATAGAAAAGAAAGAATAAAAAAAAAAAATAAAACTAACAAAAATAAAAGAATAAGAAAAAAATAAAAAAAAAGAAAATAACGTAAAGCAAAAAAAAATAAAAATTACAATAAAAAATAAATAGAAAAAAAAAATAAAGAAACGTGAAGTACAAGAAAAAAAAAAAACAAACAAAAAGAAAAATAAAAAAAAGAAAAAAACATAAATTAAAAAAAAGAAAAATATCTACGATAATAGGTTATTAAAAAAAAAAAAATGAAAAAAAAGTAAGAAAAAGAAAAAGAATCACACACAAGGAAACAAAAGAATAAAAATAAACAAAAAAAAAAAAAAATATAAAAAAAGAATAAAGTAAAGAAAAAAAAAAAAGAGAAAAAATATAAAGAGAAAAATAGAAGGTAGAAGGAAAAAAAAAATAAAAAAAATAAAAAGAATTTAAAAAATAAATAATAAGTAAAAAAAAGAAACAAAAAAAGATTACAAGAAAAAAAAGACAAGAAAAGAAGTAGAAAAAAAACTGAAAAAAATAAAAAAGAAAAAAAAAATATATATGAAAAGAAAAAAATAATAAAGGACGTAAATAATATAAGAAGAAATATAAGAAGAAGAGTAAAAGAAAAAAAAAACAACAAAGGAAAGAAAAAGAAAAATAAATAAAAAAAAAAAGAAAAAAAAGATAGATCAAAAAACTATAAAAAAAAACAAAGAAAGATAATAGAATATGGATATAAAAAAAAGAAGAATAAAGAAAATAAAAAAAAAAAGAAATAAAAAAAATTAAAAAAAAAAAAGATAAAAAATAAAAAAAAAAAAAAAAAAACAAAAAAAAAAAAAAAACAACAAAAAAAAAAATAAAAAAATACGAAAAAAAAAAAAAAAGATAAACATAATAAAAGATAATAAAAAAATAAAAAAAAACAAGAAAGAAAAAAAAAATAAAAAGAAAAAAAGAAAGCAAATCAAAAATAAAAAAAAAAAATAATATAAAAAAAAAATACAATAAATACTCAAAAAAATGAAAAACTAGAAAAAAAGAATAAAAAGAAAAAAGAAAAAAACAAAATAAAGTAAGAACATTAGATAATAACAAAAAACAAAAAAGATGTATAAAACAAAAATAAAAAGGAAAAAACAATAGTAAAAAAAAAAAAAAAAAAAAAAAATAAAAAAAAAAGAAAAAAAAAAAAAAAAAAAAAAATCTATAAATGAAATGAAAGAAATATAATAAATGAAAAAATTGATGAGGATATAGGAAGATGAAAAAAAAAAAAAAAATTCTATTCGAAATAAGAAATTAAAAATAAAAAAAAAAAGAGAAATTAAAAACAAAAAATCAAAAAAAAAAAGAAAAAAAAAAAAAATAAATGAAAAATAAAAGAAAGTAATATAACTATAAAATAATGAAAAATAAATATGAATAAAGAAAATAAGAAGAGTCAGAAAGATTATAATTAAAAAATAAAAAATGTAAAAAAAAAAAAATAAAAAAAAAAAAATTATAAAAAATGAATAATAGAAAAAAAATCGAATAAAAAAAATATAAATTAAAAAAAAAAAAAAAAATAAAAAAATTGAAAATAAACAATAAAAAAAAAAAAAATGAAAAAAAATAAAAAAAAAGGAAACAATAACAATAAAAAACAGAAAGAAAAAAAAAAAAAAAGTGGATATAATGAATTAAGAATAAAACGATAAAAAAAAAAATTATAATAAAAAAAGATATAAAAAGATACTGAAAAAAGAGAAAAAATTGAATAAAGAAAAATTAATGAATAAAAAAATAAAAAGAAAAATAAAAAAAAAATTGAGAGAATGAATAAAAAAAATAATCTACTAAAAAATTATAAAAATTAAAATAAAGGAAATGATAGACTAAAATAAATGAGAAACTGAAAGAAATAAAAAATCAAATAAGAAAAAAAATAAAAAGAAATTGAGAAAAAATATAGAAAATGAAAAAATAAAAGAAATAAATGAGTGATAGAAAAACAAATAAGAAGAAAAGAAAAAAAAAAAAAAAAAAATAAAAAAAAGAAATAAAAATTGTAAATAAAGAAAAAAAAATTAAATAAAGAAAAAAAATTAAGAATATAAATAAAAAAACAAAAAAGAACTTAAAGAGTAAAATAAAAAATGAAAAAAAAAAAATTAAAAGAAATGAAAAAAAAAAAATAAAAAAAAAAAAGAAAAATATAATATAAAATAAAATGTGAAAAAATATAAAAAATATAAAAATTAAATCCAAGAAAATGATGAAAAAAAAAAAATAGAAAAAAAAATTAAAAAAAAAATGAAAAACAAATCAAAAATAGATAAAGACTAAATAATGATAAATTAGATATAAAAAAAAATAGAAAAAAAAATTGAGAATAGTCCAAAAAAAAAATAATAAGAATAATAAACAAAAAAAAAATAAAAAAAAAAAATTAAAAAATAAATGAAAAAATAATGAAATAAAACAAATAAAAATAGAATAAAGAGATAAAAAAAATTGACAAAAAAATATAATAAAAATAAAAGAGAATAAAAATAATAAGAAAAAGAGAAAAACTAAAATTAATGAAAAAAATAAATAAAAAAAGAATAAATAAAATAAAAAAAAAAAAAAAAGCAAATTAAATAAAAAAAATATGGGAAAATATAAAAAAATGAGATAAAAAAAATAAGAAAAAAAATAAAATAGATAAAAAAGTAAAAAAACTAAATAAATAAAAGAAATATAATAAAAAAGAAAAAATAAAAAATAATGGAAAAAAAAAAGAAAATTTGAAAGTTAAAAAGATAACTAAAAAAAGAATAAAATGAAATAAAAATGATGAAAAGGAAGATAAAAAATGAAAAGATCTAATAAAAAATAAAGATATGAAAACAGAAAATGAAAAAAAAATGAAAAAAAAAAAGAAAAAAAAAAAAAAAAAAAAAAAAAGAAATAAAAAATAAAATAAAAAAATACATAAATGTGAATTAAGTTTAAAAAAAATGAAAATAAATGATGAACAATGAAAAAGAAAAATGAGAATAAAAAAAATAAAAAAATAGAAAAAAAAAGAAGATAAAAAAAAATAAAAACAAAATAGATGAAATAAAAAAAGAAAAAGGAAGAAAATAATAATATTAAAAAAAAATATGATCTAAAGAAATGATGAAAAAAAATGATAAAAAAAAAATAAAAAGAGAGAAATAAAAAACAAAACAATAATGAAAAAAAAAAAAAATTGATAAAATAAAAAAATAAAAAAAAATAAGAGAAAAAATTTGAAAAATAAAAGAAATGATAATAAAAAAAAATGATGAAAAAATTGAAATTAAAGGAAAAAAAGATTGAAAAAAAGATAAATAGTGAAAAATATAAAAATAAAAATAAAAAAAAATAAAAAATAAGAAAAAAAAATCAAAAAATAAAAATAATATTAAATAGAATAAAATAGATAAATAAAAACAAAAAAAAAGACAAGAAATAGATAAATATAAAAAAAAAAAAAAAAAAAACATCAAAAAAAAAATGATAGAAAGAAAAAAAAAAGAAAAAAAAAAAAAAAAATATAAAGTGAAGAAAAAAGAAAAAAAAAAAAAAAAAAAAGAAATTGAATAATAAAAAATAATAAAAAAAAAACATAAATCATTGAAAAATAATAAGAAAAATGAAAAAAATCCATAAAAAGTGAGAAAAAAGATATAAATAATAGAAAAAGAGAGATAATATAAAAAAATAATGAGAAAAAAATCAAAAAAAAAATTAAAAGAAAGAAGATAAAAACAAAAAAGAAATAAAAAGAATATCAAATGAAAAAAATGAATGGAATGAAAAAAAACAAAAGAATAACAACAATATCCTAAAGTCAAAAAATGAAATTGATAAAAAAAACAACAAAAAATTATGAAGTAATAATATAAAAGAAATAACTAAAAAAAGAAATAATAAGTGAAAATGAAAAAAAAACAAGGAAGAAAAAATAAAAAAAAAATAAATATGAAAGATATAAGAAATATGAAAAAAAAAAATCAAGGCAAAAAAATAAAGAAAAAAAAAAAAATAAAATAAAGAAAAAAAAAAAAGATCAAAAATGAAAATAAATAAAGGAAAAAAAAAATAAAATAAAAAAAAAAAGAAAGATAATATAGATATAATAATATAAAAAAAAAAAAATAAAAAAAAAAGAGATTTAAAAAAAAAAAAAGAAAAAAACGAATGAAAAATAAATGAAAAGAAAAAAAGTGAAAAAAATAAGAGAAAAAAAATATTCATGAAAGATAGAATAACAAAATAAAAAATCGAATCAAAAAAAAAACAAAAAAAAAAAAAAAAAATAGGAAAATTGAAAAAAAGAATTAAATAAAAGTAATAAAAGAAAAAGAAAAAAAAAAATTTAAAATAAAAGAAAAAGAAAAAAAAATCGAATATAAAAAAATCAAACTAAAAAAAATAAAAAGATAAGAGATAAAAAAAAAAAAAGAAAAAAAAAAAAAAAAAAAATCAAAAAAAGAAAAAAATAAAAAAAAAAAAAAGAGAAAAAAATAAAAAAATAAATAAAGAATGAAAAAATAAAATTATCGATATGAAAAGAATAATGAAAACAAAAAGAAGTGATAATAAAATCAAAAAAATAAAGAAATGATAAAAAAAATAAAAATAAAAAGAAGAAATCTGAATAAAAAAAAAAAAGATTAAAAACAAAAAAAATATAAATAGAAATAGAAAAATAAGAAAAATAAAAAAAAAGAAAAAAAACAATAAAATAAAAAAAATGAAATGAAAAAAAAAAAAAAAAAAAAAGAAATAATAAAAAATAATAAAAAAAAATAATGAAAAAAGAAGAAAAAAGAAAAAATAAAAAAAAATAAAAACAATAAAATAAAAGAAAAATAATAAATAAATCAATAAAAAACGAATAAAAAGAAAAAAAAATAAAAATAAATGAGATTTTATGATGAAAAAAATATAGTGTAAATTAGAAAAAAGTGATAAAAAAAAAAAATTATAGAATAAAAAAATGAATAATAAAAAAAAAATAAAAAAAACGAAAAAAGAATAATAATTGAATTAAATAAAATAGATAAAAAACAAATAAAAAAAAATAAAATAATGAAAAGAAAATAAAAAGAAGAAAAAAAAATAATAAAAAAAAAAAAAAATATCAAATATAAAAAGAAAAAAAAAAAAAATAAATGAATAAAAAAATAAACAAAAAAAAAAAAATAAATGAACAAAAAGATAAAAAAAAAAAAAAGAAAAAATAAAAAAAAGTTGTTAATGAATAAGTATATGAAAATGAAAAAAAAAAAAAAATAAATCAATCAAAAAAAAATATAAAAAAAAAATAAAGAAAATAAAATGTAAGATAAAATCAAAAAAAATGAAATAATAATGAAAAAATAAGAGTAAGAAAAGAACGAAAAAAAATGAAGAAAAAAAAAAATAAAATAAGAATAAAAAAGAAAAAAAATCTATAAAAAAAAATATACAAATAAAATAAAAGAAAAATAAAAATAACAAAAGAAATAAAAAAAAAGAAAAAAAAAAATGAAGAGAAACAAAGAAGAAAATACAAATGATTTAAAAAAAAAATAGAAATTCCCAAAGAGAAAAATAACTGAAATCGAAAAAAATATGAATGAAAAAAAAAAAATAACAAAAATCAAATAAAAAAAAATGAAAGGAAAAAAGAAATAAAAATAGAAATAAAAAATGAAAAAAGAATGAAATTGGAAAAAAAGAACATATATGATATAAAAAAAAAAAATGATAAATAAAAAATGAATGAAATAAATAAAAAAGAATGATTAAAAATTTTGAATTTGAAATGAAACAATATGAAAATTAAATAAGAGATTCTAGAGAAATTAAAAAATAAATCAATAAAATAAAAATATGAATATGAATAAAAATGAAAGAAAGAAAGATAAAAAAAATAAAAAAGAAAGAAAAAAAAAAAAAAATTAAAAAAAAAAAATATAAAATTAAAAAAAAGGAATGAGAAAATAAAATTAAAAAAATGAAATAAAGAATAAAAAAAAATAAAAGAAAAAAAAAAAAAAAAATGATGATAGTAAAAAAAAATAATGTGATAAAAAATATAAAATAAAAAAAAAAAAAAAAAAAGATAAAAAAATAATAGACATGAAAAAAAATTAACAAAATAAAAAAAATGAAAAAGAAAAAAAAAAAAAAAATATCAAAATAGATGAAAAATAAAAAATAGAAAAAAAAAAGAAAAAGAAAATAAGGATAAAAAGAAAGAAAAATAAAAAATATAAAGTGATTAAATAAAAAAAAAAAAACAGAAGAAAAAGATAAAAAATAATAAAATAAAAAAAAAAATTAAAAAAAAAAAAAAAAAATTATAATCTGGATAAAAAATGAATAAAAAGATAATGAAAAAAGAAATAGAAAAGGTGATAATGATAGAAAAAAAGATGAATTAATAAAATAATATAAAAATAAACAAATAAATAAAAGAAGAAAAAAAAAAATGAGATTAAAAAATTAATAATTAAAGATAAATCAATAAAAAAAAAAAAAGAAGAAAGTTAAATAAAAAAAAAACAAAAAAAATATTAAAGAAAAATATAATATAAAAAAATACAATAATAAAAAATTAGATAAAAGGAATTGAAATGAAAAATGAAAAAGTATAACAAATAAATAAAAACAAAATAGAAAAAAAAAAAAAAAGTAAAAAAAAAGAGAATAAAACATTCATTTATATATAAATAAAAAAGAAGAGAAAATTGAAATAAAAAAAATATAATAGATATTCAAAAGATAAATTAATAATATAAAAAAAATGAGAAAAAAGAAATAAAAAATTAAATCAATGAATAGAAAGAATAAGATATAATAAGAGTAAAAAAAAAAAATAAAGAGAATATATGAATAATAATGAAAAAAGAATAAAAAAATAAACATAAAATATAAAAATAATTATAAAATAAAAAAAGAGAAGTATAAAAAAAAGAAACAAAAAACAAGAAAAAAAAAATAAATATCAAATAAAAAAAAGACTTAACAATCAGAAGACATTATAAAAAAAAAACAAAAAAAAAAAAAATAAAGATAGAAATAAAAAAATAAAAAAATGAGTGATAAATAATAATCATATAAAAAAGAAAAAAATATTATAAAAAAAGAAAAAAGAATAAAAAAAATAAAAAAAAAGATTATGATAAAGATATCATAAAAAAGTGGAACAAAAATGAAAAAAGAAATAAAAATAATAAATAAAAGTGAAGAAATGAAAAAAAATTGATAAAAAGAATGAAAAAAAAATAATGATCATTAAAATGATTCAAAGAAAAAAAAAATAAAAAAAAAAAAGAATTTAACAAAATAAATAAATACAATACAAATAGTGGAAAAAAAAAAAATGAAGATAAAAAGAAAAAATAAAAAAATAAAAAAAAAAATAAAAAATAAAAATAAAAAAAAAAATAAAAAAAAAAATACAAAAAAAAAAAAAAAAATAAAGAAAGAAAAAAAAAAAAAAAATATAAAAAAATAATAAAAAAAAAAAAATAAAAAAAAAAAAAATAAAAAAAAATAAAAAAAAAAAAAAAAAAGAAAAAAAAAAAAAAAAAAAAAAAAATAAAAAATAAAAGAAAAAAAAGAAAAAAAAAATAGAAAAAGACAAAATTAAAAAAAAAACAATAAAGAAAGACATATACAAACAATAAGAACAAACAAAAAACAAAAAAAAAAAAACAAAACAAAACAAGAATAGAAAAAAAAAAAAAAAAAAATTAAAAAACAAATATTAAAATAAAACACACATATAATAATGAAAAAATAAAAAAATAAACAATAAAACAAGAAAATAACAATAAGAAATAATTAAAAAATAAACAAAAAATACAAAAACACAGATAAT
>JANFPS010000555.1:0-12408 GCA_024703675.1 Drosophila nebulosa
TTTACTTTCTTTTGTCATTTAAACCTAGAAAACTCATTTTTAACCCACTTTTTCAAAAAAAATCGTGAATTTTGGGAAAATTCAGTATTCTCAAATTTTCCGTCTCTAACTTTTTTCCCAAAATTGGGACGATTTAAAAAGCATTTTTTCATTAGAGCGCATCCGTTTTTTCTTTCTTTTTTTTTCAAACCAGAAAAATCTTTTTTATCCACTTTTTTGAGAAAATCGTGAATTTGTAAAAAATTTAGTATTCTCAACTGTCCGGCTTTACTTTGGCAAAAGGCACATTTAAAAAAAACAATGTTTCGTTAGTGCTCATCCAGTTTACTTTCTTTTGTCTTCAAACCTAAAAATCATTTTGAACCCATTTTCCCAAAAATCGGGGAATTTTGTAAAAAATTTAGTATTTTCAACTTTTCCGTGCTCTAACTTTGGCCAATTTGGGGGCGATTTAAAAAAAAAATGTTTCAGTTAGTACTCATCCAGTTTACTTACATTTGTCATTCAAACTAAAAAACTCATTTTGAAACCCCCTTTTCGAGAAAATCATGAATTTGTAAAAAATTTGTTTTCTCAACTTTTCCGTGCTCAACTTTGCCCAAAATTGGCACGATTTAAAAAAACAAAATTTTTTATTAGTAGCTCATCCATTTACTTCCCTTTGTATTCAAAAACCCAGAAAACTCTTTAAACCCACTTTTCGGAAATCGTGAATTTTTAAAATTAGTTTTCTCAACTTTTCCTGCTCTCTTAGCCATATTGGGGCGTTTAAAAAAAATGCTTTTTAGTAGCGCACTTTCTTTCTTTTGTCATTCAAACCCAAAAACTCATTTTGAACCCATTTTCGAGAAAAACATGAATTTGTAAAAAATTTATTTTTCTCAACTTTTCCGTCTCTACTTTTTCCAATATTGGCACATTTAAAAAAACAAATTTTTAGTTAGTGTATCCAGTTTACTTCCATTTGTTATTCAAACCCAGAAAAAATCATTTGAACCACTTTTTTGAGAAAATCGGGGTTTTTAAAAATTCAGTTTTCTCAACTTTCCTGCTCTAATTTGCCAAAATTGGGACGATTTGAAAAAACAATGTTTCAGTTAGCAGCTCATACAGTTTTTCTTACATTTGTCATTCAAACCCAGAAAAAACCTTTTTTAACCCATTTTTTGAGAAAAACGTGAAATTTTTAAAAATTTTAGTATTCTCAACTCTTCCCCGCTGTAACTTTGGGCCAATATTTGGGGCGATTTGAAAAAACAATGTTTTTAGTTAGCAGCTCATACATTTACTTCCCTTTGTCATTCAACCTAGAAAACTCATATTTAACCCCCTTTTCGAGAAATCGTGAATTTTAAAAATTCAGTTTTCTCAAAAATTTTTCCCTGCTCTAAAATTTGCCAATATTGGCACGATTTAAAGAAGCAAGGTTTCCAGTTGAAAGTAGCCATACCCGTTTACAGCTTTTTCCATTTGTCATTCAACTAAAACACTCGATTTGAACCCAACTTTTCGAGAAAATCGTGAGATTTGTAAAAATTCAGTTTTCGAACTTTTTCCGTGCTCTAACTAGGCCAATATTGGGACGATTTAAAAAAGCCATGCTTCAGTTATTAGCGCACTTTACTTACTTTTGTCACTCAAACCAAGAAACCTCCTTTTGAACCCACTTTTCGTAAGAAAATCATAAATTGTTAAAAAATTCCAGATTTCTCAACTTTTCCGTGCTCCATAACTTTGCCAATATTGGCACTATTTAAAAAGCAATGTTTTAGTTAGTAACTCCTCCAGTTTACTTCCATTTTGTCATTCAAACCTAAGAAAAACTCATTTTGAACCCACTTTTCGAGAAAAATCGTGAATTTGTCAAAATTCAGTTTTCTCAACTTTTCCGTGTCTCTAAACTTAGGCCAATATTGGACGCTTTTGAAAAAGCACATGTTTCAGTTTTAGGCGTGCTCATACAGTTTACTTACATTTGTCACTCAAACCTAGAAAGCTCATATTGAACCCACATTTCGAGAAAAATCGTGGTAATTTTTGTGAAAAATTCAGTATTCTCAACTCTTTCCTGCTCTAAACTTTTGGCCAATCATTAGGGGACGATTTTTGATAAAAGCAATGTTTTCCGTAGCAGCTCATACAGTTTACTTACATTTGTCATTCAAACCTAGAAAACTCATATTGACCACTTTTCGAGAAATCGTGAATTTGTAAAAATTCAGTTTTCCCTCAACTTTTCCCATCGTGCTCTAACTTTGCCAATATTGCACGCTTTAAAAAAGGCAAATGTTTCATTAGTAGCTCATACGGGCATTTACTTATCTTTGTCATTCAAGACCTAGAAACTCATATTGAACCCACTTTTCGAGAAAATCGTGAAGTTTGTGAAAATTGCAGTATTCTCACTTTTCCCGTGCTCTCACTTTGCCAATATTGGCAATGGTACGTTTTTTAAAAAAGCAATGTTTCAGTTAGTAGCGCATCCAGTTTTACTAATTACTTTTGTCATTCAAACCCAGAAAACTCATTTTGAACCCACTTGGTCGAGAAAATCGTGAATTTGTAAAATCAGTTTTCCTCAACTTTTCGTTCTCTAACTTTGCATATTGTGACATTTTTAAAAAAAAATGTATTAATTAGTACGCTCATATACAGCTTACTTACTTTTGTCATTCAAACCTAGAAAACTCATTTTGAACCACTTTTCGAGAAAAATCGTGAGTTGTGGAAATTCAGTATTTCTCAACTTTTCCGTGCTCTAACTTGGGCAATATTGGCACCATTGTAAAAAAGCAATGTTTCAGTTAGTAGCGCATCCAGCATTTACTTTACTTTTGTCATTCAAACCCAGAAAACTCATTTACCCCACTTTTCGAGAAAAATCGTGATTTGTAAAAATCATTTCTCCAACTTTTTCCGTGCTCTAACTTTGGCGAATATTTGGGACGATTTAAAAAAAAAAGCAATGTTTTCAGTTAGTAGCGCATCCAGTTTACTTACCTTTGTCATTCAAACCTAGAAAACTCATTTTGAACCCACTTTTCGAGAAAATCGTGAATTTGTAAAAATTCAGTATTCTACCTCCCCCCTTCCGTGCTCTAACTTACCATATTGGGACGATTGAAAAAGCATGTTTCAGTTAGTAGCTCTCAGTTTACTTTTCATTTGTCCGAATCAAACCTAGAAAACTCATTTTGAAACCCACTTTTCGAGAAATCGTGAATTTGTAAAAATTCAGTATTCTCACCTCTTCCGTGCTCTAACTTAGCCAGATATTTGGGACATTTAAAAAATACAATGTTTCAAGTTAGTAGCTCATCCAGTTTACTTTTCCTTTGTAAACATTCAAACCTGAAAACTCATTTGAATCTCCACTTTTCGAGAAAAATCCGTGATTTGTAAAATTCAGGTTGTGTCACTTTCCGTCTCTAACTTTTGCATATTGGGACGATTTTAAAAGCAATGTTTCAGTTAGCAGCTCATACAGTTTACTTACCTTTTCATTTCAAACACTAGAAAACTCATATTGAACCCACTTTTTTTCGAAAAATTCGATGAATTTGTAAAAATTCAGTTTTCTCTAACTTTTCTTCCGTGCTCTAACTTGCCAATATTGGCACGATTTAAAAAAAGCAATGTGTTCCAGTTAGTAGCGCATCCATTTACATTACTTACTTTTTGTCCTTCAAACCTAGAAAACCATTTTGATCCCACTTTTCGAGAAAATCGTGAATTTGAAAAAATTAGTATTCTCAAAACTTTGTCCTTGCTCTAACTTTGCCAATATTGGGACGATTTAAAAACAAGCAATGTTTTAGTTAGTAGCGTGCATCCAGTTTTACTTTAATTTTGTCATCAACCTAGAAAACTCATTGAACCACAACTTTTTCCGAAAAAAATCGTGAATTTTTGTAAAAATTCAGTCATTCTCACTTTTCCGTGCTCGTAACTGCCAATATTGGGACGATTTAAAAAAGCAATGTGTTTAGTTAGTAGCGCATCCAGTTTACTTACTTTTGTCATTCAAACAGAAAACTCATTTTGAGCCCCACTCTTCGAGAAAATCGTGAATGTGTAAAAATTCAGTTAATTCTCACTTTTCTCGTACTCTAACTTAGCCATATTGGGGACGATTTAAAAAAGGCAATGTTTTAGTAGTAGCTCATACAGTTTACTTACATGTCATTCAAACTAGAAAACTCATTTGAACCCATTTTCGAGAAATTCGTGATTTTGTAAAAATTCAGTTTTCTCAACTTTTTCCGTCTCTATACTTTGCCAATATTGGCACGATTTAATAAAGCAATGTTTTCAGTTATTTAGAGCGCATCCAGCTTACTTACCCTTTTTGTATCTCAAACCTAGAAAAACTCATTTGAATCCCACTTTTCCGGAAAACATCGCGTGAATTTGTAAAATTCAGTATTCTCAACTTTTTCCGTGCTCTACTTTTGCCAATATTGGGACGATTAAAAAAAGCAATGTTTAAGTTAGTAGCGCACCAGTTTACTTACTTTTTGTCATTCACGGGGGACCCAGAAACTCATTTTGAGCCCACTCTTCGAGAAATCGTGAATGTGGTAAAATTCAGCTTTTCTCAACTTTTCCGTACTCTAACTTAGCCAATATTGGGGTGGGACGTATTTAAAAAAGCAATGTTTTTAGTTAGCAGCTCGTACAGTTTACTTACATTGTCATTCCAAACCTAGAAACTCATATTGAACTCCGAAAACCCACTTTTCGACAAAAATTCGTGATAATTTGTAAAAATTCAGTTTTTTCTCAACTTTTCCGTGCTCTAGACCTTTGTGCCATCTGGCCGATTTAAAAAAGGCAATGTTTTCAGGTTAGTAGCGCATCCAGTTTACTTTACTTTTTTCATTCAAACCTAGAAAACTCATTTCGAAGCCCACCTTTCGAGAAAATCGGAATTTGTAAAAATTCAGTATCGTAAACTTGCCGTGCTCTAACTTTGGGCCAATAGTTGGGACGATTTAAAAAAGCAATGTTTCCGTTAGTAGCGCATCCAGTTTACTTACTTTTTGTCTTCAAACCTAGAAACCATTTTGGAAGCCCACTTTCCGAGAAAATCGTGAATTTGTAAAATTTTCAGTATTCTCAACTTTTCCGTGCTCCTAACTTTGGCAATATTGTGGGACGATTTAAAAAAGCAATGTTTCGTTAGTAGCGCCTCCAGTTTTACTTACTTTTGTCATTCAAACCCGTAAACTTCATTTGAGCCCACTCTTCGAGAAATCGTGAATGTGTAAAAATTCATTTTCCTCAACTTTTCCGTACTCTAACTTAGCCCAATATTGGGACTATTTAAAAAAAAGCAATGTGTTGTAGTTAGGTGTGTGCTCATACAGTTTACTTACATTTGTCATTCAAAACCTTAGGAAAAACCTCATTTTGAACCCACGTTTCGAAAAATCCGGAAAATTTGTAAAATCAGTTTTTCTTCTAACTGTTCACGTGCTCTAACTTTTGCCAATATTGGCACGATTTAAAACAGCCATGTTTCAGTTAGGAAGCGCATCCACTTACTTTACTTTTGTCCATTCAAACCATAAAACTCATTTGCGGAGCCCCTTTTCGAGAAAAATCGTGAATTTGTAAAATTCAGTATTCTCAACTTTTCCGTTGCTCTAACTTTGCGAATATTGGGGCAGCGATTTTTAAAAAAAGCAATGTTTCAGGTTAGTAGCGCATCAGTTTTAACTTGACATTTGTCATTCAACCTAGAAAACTCATTTTGATACCCACTTTCGAAAAATCGTGATTTGTAAAATTCAGTATCCTCACCTCTTCCGTTTCTCTAACTTAGCAATATTGGGCTGATCTAAAAAGCAATGTTTCAGTTTAGTAGCTCATCCAGTTTACTTCCAGTGTGTGTCTTCAAAACCTAGAAAACTCATTGGAACCCACTTTTCGAGAAAATCGTGATTTTAAAAATTCAGTATTCCGCACCTCTTCCGTGCTCTAACTTATCCAATATTGGGACGATGAATATAAGCAATGTTCAGTTAGTAGCTCCCAGTTTACTTCTTTTGTCATTCACACCAGAAAAACTCATTTTGAGCCACTATTTTCGAGAAAATCGTTAAATTTGTAAAAATCAGTTTTTCTCACTTTTTCCGTGATCGAACTTGCCAATATTGGGACGATTTTGAAAAGCAATTTGTTTCAGTTAGCCAGCTCATACAGTTTACTTACCATTTGATCATTCAAACCTAGAAACACTCATATTGAACCCACTTTTCGAAAATTTTCGTGAATTTGTAAAAATTCATTTTCTCAACTTTTCCGTGCGTCTAACTTTGCAATATGGCATGGCACGATTTAAAAAAGCAATGTTTCAGTTAGTAGTGCATCCATTTAACTTACTTTTGTCATTCAAACCTAGAAAACTCATATTGAACCCACTTTCGAGAAATCGTGAATTTGTTAAAAATTCAGTATTCTCACGTTGTCCGTGCTTCTAACTTTGCCAATATTTGGACGATTTAAAAAAGCAATGTTTGCAGTTCGTAGCGCATCAGTTTCCTTACTTTGTGCATTCAAACCCAGAAAACTCATTTTGAACCCACTTTTCGAGAAAATCGTGAATTTGTAAAATTCAGTTTTTTCAACTTTTTCCGTGCTCTAACTTTGGCCAATTTGGGACGTTTTAAAAAAAGCCATGTTTCAGTCTAGTAGCGCATCCAGTTTGACTTACTTTCTTGCCATTCCAATCCTAGAAACAACTCATTTTGAACGCACTTTTCGAAAAAATCGGTGAACTTTGTAAAATTCAGTATTCCTCAACTTTGTGCCGTGCTCTTCTGTGTGTGCGCATCGTCTTGGGAACGATGGGCGAAAAGAATCGTGCAATCATAATATCTCAAGTTGCGTGTGTGTGCTTGCTCCAGTTGTACCTTACTTTTGTCTTCAACCTAGAAAACACATTTTGAACCCCTTTTCGAGAAAATCGTGAATTGGTAAAAATTCAGTATTCCAACTTTCCGTGCTCTAACTTTGCCAATATTGGCGGACGATTTGTAAAAAAAGCAATGTTTCAGTTAGTAGCTCATACAGTTCACATTTGTCATCAAACACCTGAAAACTCATTTGAACCCACGTTTCGAGAAAATCGTGAATTTGTCAAAATTCACAGTATTCTCAACTTTTCCGTGCTCTAACTTTCCAATATTGGGACGATGTTAAAAAAGCATGTTTCAGTTAGTAGCGCATCCAGTTTACTTACTTTTTGTCATTCAACCCAGAAAACTCATTTTCGAACCCACTTTTTTCGAGAAAATCGTGAATTTTGTAAAAATTCAGTTTCTCAACTTTTCCGTTGCTCTAAACTTTTGGCCATATTTGGGACGATTTGAAAGCAATGTTTCAGTTAGTAGCGTGCTCCAGTGTACTTACTTTGGTCATTCAAACCTAGAAAACTCATTTTTGAAACCCCTTTTTCGAAGAAATCGTGATTTGTAATAAATTCCGTATTCTCACCTCTTCCGTCTCTAACTTGTGCCAATATTGGCACGTTTAAAAAGCATGTTTCAGTTATAAGCGCCTAGTTTACTTACTTTTGTCGCTTACCACACCCTAGAAAACTCATTTTGAACCCCACTTTTCTCGAGAAAATCGGGAATTTGTAAAAATTCCGTTTTTTTACTCAACTTGGTTCCGTGGCTCTAACTTTGCGAATATTAGGACGAATTTACAAAAGCAAAAGTTTCGTTAGTACGCATCCAGTTTACTTACTTTTGTCATTTTTAAACCCAGAAAAAATCAAATTTTTAAACCCCCTTTTCGAGAAAATCGTGAAAATTTTAAAAAAAAGTATTCTCAACTTTTCCGTGCTTAACTTTTCCCAAAATTGGGACGATTTTTAAAAACAATGTTTCGTTTGTACGCATCCAGTTTACTTACCTTTTTTTCATTCAAACCTAGAAAAATCATTTTTAACCCCCCTTTTCGAGAAAATCGTGAATTTGTAAAAAAACAATTCTCCCTTTCCTGCTTAACTTGCCAATATTGGGACGTTTTTAAAAAACAATGTTTTTTGTAGTAGCCTCCGTTTTTCTTCCCTTTGTCATTTAAAAACCCAGAAAAATCATTTGAACCCCCTTTCGAGAAAAACGTGAATTTGTAAAAATTCAATTTTCAAATTTTTCCTGCTCTAACTTTGCAATATTGGACGTTTTAAAAAAAACATGTTTCAGTTAGTAGCCATCCAGTTTACTTTTTTTTATTCAAACCTAGAAAATATTTGAACCCACTTTCGAGAAAAAACTTTAATTTTAAAAATTTAGATTCTCAACTTTTCCGGCCTAAATTTTCGAATATTGGGACATTTAAAAAAGCAATGTTTTAGTTTTGTAGCGCATCCAGTTTATTACTTTTTTATTCAAAAACCCAGAAAATCATTTTGAACCCACTTTTCGGAAAATGTGAAATTTTAAAAATTTAGATTCTAACCCCCTTTTCCGGCTCTAACTTGCCAATATTGGGACTTTTAAAAAAGCAATGTTTTAGTAAATAGCCATCCAGTTTACTTCCTTTGTCAAACCCAAAACTCATTTTTAACCCACTTTCGAGAAAATCGTGAATTTTTAAAAATTTAGTTTCTCAACTTTTTTCCGTGCTCTAACTTTGCCAATATTAAAATTTTAAAACAAATTTTTAGTGACCATTTTGACTTACTTTTGTTAAAAAAAACCATTTTGGGCCCATTTTTTTAAAAAGTGACTTTAAAAACTTTTTCCCCCTTTTGTGCCAAATTTCCCCTTTCTTTTCTTTTTCATTTAAACCAGAAAACTATTTTGAACCCAAAATTTGAGAAAATCGTGAAAATTTTAAAAATTAGTTTTCTCCCTTTTTCGTCTCAACTTGCCAATATTTGGGACGATTTAAAAAAGCAATGTTTCAGTTAGAGCGATCCGTTTACTACTTTTGCATTAAACCAAAAACTCATTTGAACCCATTTCGAAAAAAATCGGGAATTTGTAAAAATTCAGTTTCCAATTTTTTCCCTGCTTAACTTTGCCAATATTGGACGATTTAAAAAAGCAATGTTTTGTTAGTAGCGCCCTCGTTTATTACTTTTTTCATTAAACCAGAAAAATCATTTGAACCCCCTTTTCGAGAAATCGGGAATTTTTAAAAATTTGTTTTCTCAAATTTTCCGTGCTCTAACTTTGCAATAGGGATTTAAAAAAACAATGTTTCAGTTAGTAGCGCATCCAGTTTACTTACTTTTGTCATTAAACCAGAAAACTCATTTGAAACCCCCTTTTCGAGAAAATCGTGAATTTTTTTTAAATTCATTTTCCCCAACTTTTCCGGGTTTTTAATTGCCAAATTGGCACGTTTAAAAAAGCAATGTTTTAGTAGTACGCATCATTACTTACTTTGTCATTCAAAAACCAGAAAAAAATCATTTTGACCCCTTTTTGAGAAAACGTGAATTTGTAAAAATTCAGTTTTCAAATTTTCCGTGCCTTTTAATTTCCAATATGGACGTTTTAAAAAAGCAAGGGTTTTAGTTAAGCGCTCCAGTTTCTTACTTTGTCATTCAAAAACCCAGAAAACTCTTTTTTAACCCCTTTTTTGAAAAATCGGAATTTTTAAAAATTCAGTATTCTCAACTTTTCCGTGCTTAACTTTTCCAAATTGGGACGATTTAAAAAAGCAAAGTTTCCGTTATAGGGATCCTTTTTCTTACTTTTTTCATTTAAACCAGAAAAATCATTTTTTTCCCACTTTTCGAGAAAATCGGAAATTGTAAAAATTCAGTATTCTCAACTTTTTTCCGTCTCTAACTTTGCCAAAAGGGGCGATTTAAAAAGCAATGTTTCAGTTATAGCGCACCAGTTTCTTTCTTTGTCATTCAAACCCAAAAAATCATTTTGAAACCCACTTTTTCGAGAAAATCTTTAATTTGTAAAAAATTTAGTTTCTCAACTTTCCGTGCTCAACTTTTTCCCAAAATTGGGGGGATTTTTAAAAAAACAATGTTTCAGAGTAGCGCACCAGGTTTCTTTCTTTTTCATTAAACCAGAAAACCATTTTGAGCCCACTCTTCGAGAAAATCTGAATTTTTAAAAATTGTTTTCTAATTTTCCTGCTCAACTTGCCAATATTGGGACGATTTTAAAAAAAAATGTTTTAGTTAGTAGCCATCCCGTTTACTTACTTTTTCATTTAAACCCAGAAAATCATTTTGACAAATTTCCCAAAAATCGTGAATTTGTAAAAAATTTAGTTTCTCAAATTTTTCCGTGCTCAATTGGCAAATTTGGGACGATTTTTAAAAAAAAAAGTTTCGTAGTACATCAGTTTACTTTCATTTTTTCATTCAAACCCAGAAAAAAACCCTTTTAAAACCCCCTTTTTGAGAAAATCGTGAATTTGTAAAAAAACATATTTTCAAATTTCCCCGGGTTTTAACTTTGCAATTGGGGCGATTTAAAAAAACAATGTTTCAGTTATAGCCCAGTTTACTTACTTTTTCATTCAAACCAGAAAACTCATTTAACCCACTTTTCGAGAAAATCGTGAATTTTTAAAAATTTAGTTTCTCAACTTTTCCGTGCTCTAAACTTTGCCAATATTGGACGATTTTTAAAAAAAAATGTTTCAGTTAGTAGCCTCCCCTTTTTCTTACTTTGTCATTAAACCTAGAAAACTCATTTTGAACCCACTTTTTGAGAAAATCGGGGAAATTTTTAAAAATTCATTTTCTCACCCCTTTCCCTGCTCTAACTTTTCCAAATTGGACGATTTAAAAAAGCAATGTTTCAGTTTAGTAGGACAGTTTTCTTTCTTTTCATTAAACCAGAAAACTCATTTTTAACCCACTTTTTTGGAAAACGGGAATTTTAAAAAAATTTTAGTTTCTCAAATTTTCCGTGCCTAACTTTGCAATATTGGACGATTTAAAAAAGCAATGTTTCAGTTGTACGCATCCATTTACTTACTTTTGTCATTAAAAACCCGAAAACTCATTTTTAACCACTTTTTTTGAAAAACGTGAATTTTAAAAATTCAGTTTTCTCAATTTTTCCCTGCCTAACTTTGCCCAAAAGGCACGTTTAAAAAAAATGTTTCAGTTAGTAGCCTCAGTTTATTTCTTTTTTTCATTAAACCTGAAAACTCATTTGAACCCCCTTTTTTGAGAAAATCGGAATTTGTAAAAAATTTAGTTTTCTCAACTTTCCGGCTTTAACTTTGCCAATATTGGCAGATTTAAAAAAAAAATTTTTTTAGTTAGTAGCCATCAGTTTATTTCTTTGTCATTTAAAATAAAAACCAATTTTTAACCCTTTTTGAGAAAAAACGGAATTTGTAAAAATTCAGTATTCTCAACTTTCCGTGCTTAACTTTGGCAATATTTGGCCGTTTAAAAAAGCAATTTCATTAGTACGCATCCGTTTACTTTTCTTTTTCATTTAAACCGAAAAACTCATTTTGAACCCCCTTTTCGAGAAAAAACGGAATTTGTTTAAAAATTTGTTTTCTCAACTTTTTTCCCTGCCAATTTGCCCAAAATTGGGGCGATTTTAAAAAAAAAATGTTTAGTTTGTAGCCATCCGTTTATTATTGTCATTCAAACCAGAAAATCATTTGACCCACTTTCGAGAAAACGTGAATTTTTAAAAATTCAGTTTTCTAACTTTTCCGTGCTTAACTTTTCCCAAAAGGGACGATTTTAAAAAAAATGTTTTAGTTAGAGCCAAAAAGTTACTTTCTTTTGTCATTTAAACCTAGAAAAATCAATTTTAACCCCCTTTTTTAAAAATCGTGAATTTGTAAAAATCATTTTTCTCAACTTTCCGGCTTTAAATTTGGCAATATGGGACGATTTAAAAAACAATGTTTCAGTTAGTAGCGCATCCAGTTTATTATTTTGTCATTCAAAACCAAAAAATCATTTTGAACCCACTTTTTTGGGGAAAAAGTGAATTTGTAAAAATTCAGTTTTTTCAACTTTTCCGGGGTCTAACTTTTCCAATATTTGGACGATTTAAAAAGCAATGTTTTTATTTTTTAGCGCACCAGTTTCACTTTTTTCATTAAAAATAAAAAAAATCTTTTTGAAACCAAATTTTTGAGGAAAACGGGAATTTGAAAAATTCAGTTTTTCAAATTTCCGTGCCTAACTTTGCCAAAATTGGGACGATTAAAAAAGCAATGTTTTGTAAGTAGCTCCAGTTTATTAAAATTTGTCATTCAAACCCAGAAAATCATTTTGAAACCCATTTTGGGAAAAAGTGAATTTGTAAAAAAACATATTTCAAATTTCCGTGCTCTAACTTTGCCAAAATTGGACGATTTAAAAAAACAATGTTTCAGTTAGTAGCCATCAGTTTTCTTATTTGTCATTCAAACCCAGAAAACTCATTTTACCCACTT
>JANFPS010000556.1:0-12406 GCA_024703675.1 Drosophila nebulosa
AAATGAGTTTTCTAGTTTTGAATGACAAATGAAAGTAAACTGGATGAGCTACTAACTGATACATTGCTTTTTGTGATCGTTCCAACATTGGTAAAGTTAGAGCACGGCAAAGTTGAGATTTTGGCGGGATCAAACATTGGTTCGCCAGATTTCTCAATTTTTACAAAGTAACGATGTTTCGAAAAGTGGGTTCAAAATGAGTTTTCTAGTTTTGAATGGCAAATGAAGGTAAACTGGATGAGCTACTAAGTGATACATTGCTTTTTGTGATCGTCCTAATATTGGCAAAGTTAGAGCACGGCAAAGTTGAGATTTTGGCGGGATCGATCATAGGTTCGCCAGATTTCTCAATTGTAACAAAGTCACGATTTTCTTGAAAAGTGGGTCTAAAATGAGTTTTCTATGTTTGAATGACAAATGAAAATAAACTGGATAAGCTACTAACTGATACATTGCTTTTTGTGATCGTCCTAATATTGGCAAAGTTAGAGGACGGCAAAGTTGAGATTTCGCCGGGATCGAACATAGGTTCCCCCGATTTCTCAATTGTTACAAAGTCACGATTTTCTTGAAAAGTGGGTCTAAAATGAGTTTTCTATGTTTGAATGACAAATGAAGGTAAACTGGATGAGCTACTAACTGATACATTGCTTTTTGTGATCGTCCCAATATTGGCAAAGTTAGGGCACGGAAAAGTTGAGATATTGCCGGGATCGAACATAGGTTCGCCAGATTTCTCAATTGTTACAAAGTCACGATGTTTCGAAAAGTGGGTTCAAAATGAGTTTTCTAGTTTTGAATGACAAATGAAGGTAAACTGGATGATTTACTAAGTGATACATTGCTCTTTGTGATCGTTCTAATATTGGCAAAGTTAGAGCACGGCAAAGTTGAGATTTTGGCGGAATCGAACATAGGTTCGCCAGATTTCTAAATTTTTACAAAGTCACGATTTTTAGAAAAGTGGGTTCAAAATGAGTTTTCTAGGTTTGAATGACAAATGAAGGTAAACTGGATGAGCTACTAAGCTGATACATTGCTTTTTGTGATCGTCCCAATATTGGCAAAGTTAGAGCACGGCAAAGTTGAGATTTTGGCGGGATCGAACATAGGTTTGCCAGATTTCTCAATTTTTACAAAGTCACGATTTTCTTAAAAAGTGGGTCTAAAATGAGTTTTCTATGTTTGAATGACAAATGAAAGTAAACTGGATCAGCTACTAACTGATGCATTGCTTTTTGGTGATCGTGCCAATATGGCAAGTTAGAGGACTGCAAAGTTGACATTTTCGCCGGATCGACCATATGGTTCCCGCCAGATTTCCTCAAATTGTTACAAGTCACGATTTCCTTGAAAAAAGTGGGTCTAAATGAGTTTTCTATGTTTGAAATGACATGAGGAAAGTAAACCCGGCTGAGCTCCTTACTGACACATTCTTTTTTGTGAGTCTTCCAAAGACTGGCAAATTTAGAGGCACGGCAACGTTGAGATTTTGTACGTGATCAACATATTTTTCGCCATTTCAAATTTTAACAAAGTCCGATGTTCTTGAAAAGTGTCTAAATGAGTTTTTCTATGTTGAATGACAAATGAAGGTAAACTGGAGAGCGTGCTAACTGTACATTGCTTTTTGTCATCGTTCCAATATTGGCAAAGTTAGAGGACGGCAAAGTTGAGATTTCGCCGGGATCGAACATAGGTTCGGCAGATTTATCAATTTTTACGAAGTCAAAGATTTTCTTGAAAAGTGGGATCAAAATGAGTTTTTTCTAGGTTTTGAATGACAAATGAAAGTAACTGGATGAGCACTAACTGATACATTTCCTTTTTGTGAATCGTCCCCCAATATTGGCAAAGTTAGAGCACGGCAAAGTTGAGATTTTGATGGGATCGAACATAAGCACGGGTTTAAATGGGTTTGAATGACAGATGAAGGTAAACTGGATGGCCCTACCAAGTGGATACATTGCTTTTTGTGATCGTCCTAATTTGGCAAAGTTAGAGCACGGCAAAGTTGAGACTTTTGGCGGGATCTAACATAGGGTTTGCCATATTTTCACAATTTTTACAAGCCAGCAATTTTCTCGTAAAGTGGGAATTCAAAAGTGATTTTTCCTACTTTGATGACAAATGAAGGTAAACTGGATGACTTACTAACTGATACATTGCTTTTTGTGATCGTCCTCAAGATTGGCAAAAGTTAGAGCACGGCAAATTAGAGATTTTGCCGGGGATCGAACATAGGTTTTGGCCAGAATTTTCTCAATTTCCAATCATTAGTAAAGTTAGAGGCACGGCAAAGTTAGATTTTTGGCGGGCTCAAAACATTGATTCCGCCAGATTTTCCTCATTTTTACAGAGTCCGCGATTTTCTTGAAAAGTGGGCTCAAATGATTTTCTAGGTTTGAATGACAAATGCTAGTAAACGGATGGGAGCTACTAACTGATGCATTGCTTTTTTGTGATCTTCCGAAGATTGGCAAGTTAGAGCACGGCAAAGTTTAATTTGCCGGGAATCGAACATAGTTCGCCAGATTTCTCAATTTTTACAAAGTCACGATTAATAATTCGAAAGGGGTTCTAAATGAGTTTTTCTAGTTTTGAATGACAAATTGAAGGTAACTAGATGAGCAATTAACTGATACATTGCTTTTTGTGATCGTTAAAATATTGGCAAAGTTAGAGGACGGCAAAGTTGAGATTTCGCCGGGATCGAACATAGGTTCGCCAGATTTCTCAATTTTTACAAAGTCACGATTTTCTTGAAAAGTGGGTCTAAAATGAGTTTTCTATGTTTGAATGACAAATGAAAGTAAATTGGATGAGCTACTAACTGATACATTGCTTTTTGTAATCGTTCCAACATTGGTAAAGTTAGAGCACGGCAAAGTTGAGATTTTGGCGGGATCAAAAATTGGTTCGCCAATTTCCTCAATTTTTAGAAAGTAACGATGTTTTCGAAAAGTGGGTTCAAAATGAGTTTTTCTAGTTTTGGAATGGCAAATGAAGGTAAACTGTCATGAGCTACTAAGTGATTCATTGCTTTTTGTGATCGTCCTAATATTTGGCAAAGTTCAGAGCACTCAAAGTTGAAGATGTTTGGCGGGATCGAACAATAGGTTCGCCGAATTTTCTCACTTTTTTTACAAGTCACGAATTTTCCTTGAAAAGTGGGTTCAAAATGAGTTTTCCTATGTTTTTGAATAACAAAAATGAAAGTAAATTGGATGAGCTTATCTAACGATACATTGCTTTTTGTGATCGTTCCAACATTGGTAAGTTTAGAGCCGAGCAAAAGGTTGAGATTTTTGGCGGGATCAAAAATTGGTTCGCCAGATTTCTCAATTTTTGTACAAAGAAACGATGTTCACAAAAGTGGGTTCAAAATGAGTTTTTCTAGTGTTTGAAATGGCAAATGAAGGTAAACTGTATGAGCTACCTAAGTGATTTATTGCTTTTTTGTGATCGTTCCATAATATTGGCAAAGTTTGAGATTTTGCCGGGATCGAACATAGGTTCGCCAGATTTTCTCAATTTTTGTTATTTACAAAGTCACGATTTTCTGAAAAGTGGTCTAAAAGGATTGTTCCTATGTTTGAATGACATATGAAAGTAAACTGGATGAGCTACTAACTGATACATTGCTTTTTTTGTGATCGGGGGTCCCCAATATGGCAAGTTAGAGGCGGCAAATTTTGAGATTTCGCCGGGATCGAACATAGGTTCGCCAGATTTCACAATTTTTACAAAGTCGCAATTTTCTCGAAAAGTGGGTTCAAAATGATGTTTTCTGACATGTTTGAATGACAAATGACGGTAACTGGATGAGCCTACTAACTGATAACATTGCTTTTTGTCATCGTTCCAATATTGGCAAAGTTAGAGGACGGCAAAGTTGAGATTTCGCCGGGATCGAACATAGGTTCGGCAGATTTATCAATTTTTACGAAGTCAAGATTTTCTTGAAAAGTGGGATCAAAAAGAGTTTTCTAGGTTTGAATGACAAATGAAAGTAAACTGGATGAGCTACTAACTGAATACATTGCATTTTGTGATGGCGTCCAATATTGGCTAAGTTAGACAGAACGGCAAAGTTAGATTTTGATGGATCGAACATAAGCCGGTTTAAATGGGTTTGAATGCAGATGAAGGTAAACTGGATGAGCTACAAGTGATCATTTCTTTTTGTGATCGTCTAAATTGGCAAAGTTAAGCACGGCCAAAGTTTTGAGATTTTGTGCGGGTATCGAACATAGTTTGAAAGATTTCACAATTTTTCAAAGCCGCAATTTTCTCCGAAAGTGGGTTCAAATGGAGTTTTTCTACGTTTTGAATGACAAATGAAGGTAAACTGGATGAGCTACTAACTTATACATTGCTTTTTGTTGTCGTCTCAAAATTGGCAAAGTTAGAGCACGGCAAAGTTGAGATTTTGCCGGGATCGAACATAGGTTTGCCAGATTTCTCAATTTCCAACATTAGTAAAGTTAGAGCACGGCAAAGTTGAGATTTTGGCGGGATCAAACATTGATTCGCCAGATTTCTCATTTTTTACAGAGTCGCGATTTTCTTGAAAAGTGGGATCAAAATGAGTTTTCTAGGTTTGAATGACAAATGCAAGTAAACTGGATGAGCTACTACTGATACTTGCTTTTTGGATGCGTCCCAATATTGGCAAAATTAGAGCACGGCAAAGTTGAGATTTTGGCCGGGATCGAACATAGGTTCCGCCAGATTTCTCAATTTTTACAAAGTCCGATTTTCTTGAAAAGTGGGTGCCTAAAATGAGTTTTTCTATGTTTGATGACAAATGGAAGTACATTGGATGAGCTCCTAACTGATACATTGCTTTTTGTATCGTTCCACATTGGTAACAGTTAGAAGCACGGCAAAGTTTGAGATTTTTGGCGGGATCAAAAATTGGTTCGCCAGATTTCTCAATTTTTACAAAGTAACGATGTTTTCGAAAAGTGGGTATCAAAATGAGTTTCTAGTTTTTAATGGCAAAATGAAAGGTAAACTGGATGACTACTAAGTGATTTATTGCTTTTTGTGATCGTCCTAATATTTGGCAAAGTTTAGAGGCACGGCAAAGTTGATATTTTGGCGGGATCGAACATAGGTGTCGCCAGATTTCTCACTTTTTACAAAGTCACGATTTTCTTGAAAAAGTGGTTTCAAAAGATTTTCTATGTTTGAATGACAAATGAAAGTAAATTGGATGAGCTACTAACTGATACATTGCTTTTTGTTATCGTTCCAACATTGGTAAAGTTAGAGCACGGCAAGTTTTGAGATGTTTGGCGGGATGAAAAATTGGTTCGCCAGATTTCTCAATTTTTACAAAGTAACGATGTTTCCGAAAAGTGGGTGTCAAAATGAGTTTTTTTCTAGTTTTTGAATGGCAAATGAAGGTAAACCTGGAATGAGCTATAAGTGATTTATTGCTTTTTGTTGATCAGTCCTATTTGGCAAAGTTAAACGCACGGCAAATGTTGAGATTTTGCCGGGGATCGAACATAGGTTCGCCAGATTTTCTCAATTTTTTACCAAAGTCACGATTTTCTTGAAAAGTGGTCTAATGAGTTTTCTATGTTTGAATACTATGAAAGTAAACGGATGAGCTACTAACTGTACATTTGCTTTTTGTGATCGTCCCAATATTGGCAAAGTTAGAGCACGGCAAATTTGAGATTTCGCCGGGATCGAACATAGGTTCGCCAGATTTCACAATTTTTACAAAGTCGCAATTTTCTCGAAAAGTGGGTTCAAAATGAGTTTTCTAGGTTTGAGTGACAAATAAAGGTAAACTGGATGAGCTACTAACTGATACATTGCTTTTTGTGATCGTTCCATATATTGGCTACCGTTAGAGGACGGCAAAGTTGAGTTATCGCCAGGATCGAACATAGGTTCCGGCAGATTTTTCAATTTTGTACGAAGTCAATATTTTTCTTGAAAAGTGGGATCAAAATGAGTTTTCTAGGTTTGAATGAACAATGAAAGTAAACTGGATGAGCTACATAACTGATACATTGCTATTTGTGATCGTCCCAAATTTGGCAAAAGGTTAGAGCACGGCATTTGAATTTCGCCGGGATCGAACATAGGTTCGCCCGATTTCTCATTTTTACAAAAGTCCACGATTTTCTGGAAAGTGGGTCTAAAATGAGTTTGTCTATGTTTGAATGACAAATGAAAGTAAATTTGGATGAGCTACTAACTGACATACATTGCTTTTTGTGATCGTTCCAACATGGGTAAGTTAGAGCACGGCAACAGTTGATATTTTTTGGCGGGATCAAAAAGTGTGTTCGCAGATTTTTTCAATTTTACAAAGTAACGATGTTTCGAAAAGTGGGTTCAAAATGAGTTTTTCTAGTTTTGAAATGGCAATGAAGGTAAACTGGATGAGCTCCTATTGATTTTATTGCTTTTGTGTCGTCCTACATATTTGGCAAAGTAGAGCACGGCAAAGTTGAGATTTTGGCGGGATCGAACATAGGTTCGCCAGATTTCTCATTTTTACAGAGTCCACGATTTTCTTGAAAATGTGGGTCTAAATGAGGTTTTCCTATGTTTGAATTTAACATATGAAAGTAACCTGATGAGCTACTACTGATACATTGCTTTTTGTGATCGTCCCCACTATTGGCAAAGTTGAGGACGGCAAAGTTTGAGATTTCGCCGGGATCGAACTAGGTTCGCACAAGATTTCTCAATTGTTACAAGTCACGATTGCTTACTGAAAAGTGGTCTAAATGATTTTCTATGTTTTAATGACATATGAAAGTAAACCCTGGAATTGAGCTCCTAACGGACACATTTCTTTTTGTGATCTTCCCAAAACTGGCAAAGTTAGAGCACTGCAAAGTTGAGATTTTGTCGGGATCGAACATATTTCCGCAGATTTCACAATGTTTAACAAAGTCACGATTTTTTTGAAAATGGGTCTTAAAATGAGTTTTCCTATGTTGGAATGAAAATAAGGGTAAACTGGATGAGCTACTGATACATTGCTTTTTGTGATCTTCCGAAGATTGGCAAAGTTAGAGGACGGCAAAGTTGAGATTTCGCCGGGATCGAACATAGGTTCGGCAGATTTTTCAATTTTTACGAAGTCAAGATTTTCTTGAAAAGTGGGATCAAAATGAGTTTTCTAGGTTTGAATGACAAATGAAAGTAAACTGGATGAGCTACTAACTGATACATTGCTTTTTGTGATCGTCCCAATATTGGCCAAAAAAAGTTTTAGACACGGCAAAGTTGAGATTTTGATGGGATCGAACATAATCACGGGTTTAAATGGGTTTGAATGACAAATGAAGGTAAACTGTATGAGCTCCAATGATACAATTGCTTTTTTGTGATCGTCCCTAATATTGCAGAAGTTAGAGCACGGCAAAGTTAGATTCTGGCGGGATCGAACATAGGTTTGCCAGATTTCACAATTTTTACAAAGTCGCAATTTTCTCGAAAAGTGGGTTCAAAATGAGTTTTCTTCTTTTGAATGACAAATGTAGGTTAACTGGATGAGCTACAACTGAACATGCTTTTTGTTGATCGTCTCAGATTGGCAAAGTTAGAGCACGGCAAAGTTGAGATTTTGGCCGGGATCGGAACATAGGTTCGGCCAGATGTTCTCAATTTCCCACATGTAGTAAAGTTAAGAGCACGGCTAAAGTTGAGATTTTTGGCGGGATCAAACATTGATTCGACAGATTTCTCAATGTTTACAAAGTCGCGATTTTCTTGAAAGTGAGGTAGGAATCAAAATAGTTTTTCTAGGTTTTAATGACAAATGCAAGTACAAACTGTATGAGCTACTAACTGATTCATTGCCTTTTGTTATCTGCCGAAGATTGGCAAAATTAGAGCACGGCAAAGTTGAGATTTTTGACCGGGATCGAACATAGGTTCGCCAGATTTCTCATTTTTACAAAGTCACGATTTTTCTAAAAGTGGGGTTTCTAAATGAGTTTTGCTAGTTTTTTGATGACAATGAAGGTAAACTGGATGAGCTACTAAACTGATACATTGCTTTTGTTGATCGTCCACCCCCAATATTGGCAAAGTGAGAGCACCGCCAAGTGAGATTTTTGCCGGGATCGACAATAGGTTTTCGCCAGGATTCTCAATTTTTACAAAGTCACGATTTTTCTTAAAAAGTGGGTCTAAAATGAGTTTTTCTATGTTTGAATGACACAGGGGGGGGGGGAAAAAGTAACGCTGGATGAGCTCCTAACTGATACATGGCTTTTTGTGATTCGTCTTAATATTGGCAAAGTTAATAGCACGGAAAAGGTTGAGATTTTGCCGGGAACGAACATAGGTCGCCAGATTTCTCAATTGTTTACAAAGTTCACGATTTTTCGAAAAGTGGGTTCAAAATGAGTTTTGTTTCTAGTTTTTGAATGACAAATGACGGTTAAACTGGATGATTTACTAAGTGATACATTGCTCTTAGTGATACGATCTAATATTGGCAAAGTTAGAGCACGGCAAGTTGTAGATTTTGGCGGGATCGAACATAGTTTTCGCCAGATTTCTCAATTTTTACAAAGTCACGATTTTTTCGAAAAGTGGGTTCAAAATGAGTTTTCTAGGTTTGAATGACAAGTGAAGGTAAACTGGATTAAGCTACTAAACTGATACATTTGCTTTTTTGGTGATCGTCCCAAATATTGCAAGTTTAGATCACGGCCAAAGTTGAGATTTGGCGGGATCGAACATATGTTCGCCAGATTTCTCAATTTTTACAAAGTCCACGATTTTCTTAAAAGTGTGTCTAAAATGGTTTTCTATGTTTGAATGACAATGAAAAGTAACCTGGACTAAGCTCTAACTGATACTTGGCTTTTTGTGATCGTCCCAATAGTGGCAAAGTTTAGGGCCGGCAAAAGTTGAGATTTCGCCGGATCGGAACATAGGTTTCCCCCGATTCTCATTGTTTTCAAAGTCACGATTTTCCTTGAAAAGTGGTCTAAAATGAGTTTTCTATGTTTGAATGCATATAAAGTAAACTGGCTGAGCTACTAACTGATACATATTGCTTTGTTGGTGATCGTCCCAATATTGGCCAAAGTTAGAGCACGCAAGTTGAGATTTTGATGGGATTCCGAACATAATCACGGTTTAATGGGTTTTGAATGACAAATGAAGGTAAACTGGATGAGCTACCAAGTGATACATTGCTTTTTGTGATCGTCCTATAGTTGGCAAAGTTAGAGCACGGCAAAGTTGAGATTTTGGCGGGATCGAACATAGGTTTGCCAGATTTCACAATTTTTACAAAGTCATGATTTTCTCGAAAGGTGGGTTCAAAATGAGTTTTCTAGGTTTGAATGACAAATCAAGGTAAACTGGATGAGCTACTAAACTGATACATTGCTTTTTTGTGATTCGTCTCAAGATTGGCAAAGTTTAGAGCACGCAAATTGGAAGATTTTGCCGGGATCGAACATAGGTTCGCCAGATTTCTCAATTTCCAACATTAGTAAAGTTAGAACACAGCAAAGTTGAGATTTTGGCGGGATCAAACATTGATTCGCCAGATTTCTCAGTTTTTACAAAGTCGCGATTTTCTTGAAAAGTGGGATCGCAAATGGTTTTCTAGGTTTGAATGCAAATGCAGAGTAAACTGATGAGCTACTAACTGGATGCATTGCCCTTTTTGTGATCTTCGAAGATTGGCAAAGTTAGAGCACGGCAAAGTTGGTATTATGGGTCGGGATCGACATACTTTCGCCGATTTCACAATTTTTACAAAGTCACGATTTTTCTCGAAAAGTGGGTTCAAAATGGTTTTTTCTAGTTTGAATGACAAATCAAAGTAAACTGGATGAGCTACTACATTGCTTTTTGTGATCGTACTAGTATTGGCAATGTTCAAGCAAGACAAGGTTGAGATTTTGCCTGGATCGAACATAGGTTTGCCAGATTTCACAATTTAACAAAGTCACGATTTTCTCGAAAAGTGGGTTTAAAATGAGTTTTCTAGGTTTGAATGACAAATCAATGTAAACTGGATGAGCTACTAACTGATACATTGCTTTTTGTGATCGTCCCAATATGGCAAAGTTGAGATTTTGCCGGGGTAACATAGGTTCGCCGATTTTTCAATTTTTTTCAAAGTCCGATTTTTCGAAAATTTGGGTTCAAAATGAGTTTTCTAGGTTTGAATAACAAAAAGAAAAGGTTTAAAATGGAGAAGGGTACCAAGTGATTACATTGCTTTTTTTGGATCGTCCTATAATTGGAAAATTTTTGAGCAGGCAAAGTTAAATTTTGGGGGGGATCGAAATAGGTTTTTCCAGATTTCACAATTTTTTCAAAGTCGCAATTTTTTTTCGAAAATGGGTTCGAAATAGTTTTCTAGGTTTGAATGACAAATGAAGGTAAACTGGATGAGCTACAAATGATACATTGTTTTTGTGATCGTCTCAAGATTGGCAAAGTTTTAGAGCACGGCAAAGTTGAGATTTTGCCGGGACAATTTTAGGTTTGCCAGATTTGAATGACAAATGCAGTAAACTGGATGAGCTCTAATGATACATTTCTTTTTGTGATGGGGGGGGGGGCCCCCTATTGGCAAAGTTAGAGCACGGCAAATTTGAGTTTCGCCGGGATCGAAAACATAGGTTCGCCAGATTTCTCAATTTTTACAAAGTCACGATTTTCTTGAAAAGTGGGTCTAAAATGAGTTTTCTATGTTTGAATGACAAATGAAAGTAAACTGGAGAGCTACAACGAACTTTCTTTTGTGATCTTCCCAAGTTTTTGGCAAAGGTTTTAAGCACGCAAAGTTGAGATTTTGCCGGGATCGAACATATTTTCGCCGTTTCCCAAATTTTTTCAAAAAGTCCGATTTTCTTGAAAAGTGGGTCTAAAAGAGTTTTCTGGTTTTAAGACAAATCAAGGTAAACTGGATGGGGCTACTAAATGATACATTGCTTTTTTTTGATCGTCCCCAAAAAAATTTGGCAAAGTTTTTTGAGCACGGGAAAGTTGAGTTTTGCCGGAATCGAACATATTTCGCCCGATTTCTCAATTTTTTACAAAGTCGCGTTTTCTTGAAAAAAATTGGGTTTCCCCCCCAAAATGAGTTTTCTAGGTTTGGGAAAGGGCAAATCAAGGTAAAAATGGGGTGAGGTTTACTACATTGCTTTTTGTAAAACGTACCAGTATTTTCAATGTTTTCCCCAGCAAGACAAGGTTGAAAAATTTTGCCTGGATCGAAACATTGAAATTTGCCAAAAATTTTTCAATTTAACAAAGTCACGATTTTCTCAAAAAAATGGGGTTTAAAATTTTAGGGTTTTTTAGGGTTTTTGAATGGGGCAAATCCCAAAGTAAACTGGATGAGGGGTTTTCTAAATGATACATTGGGTTTTTTGATCGTTCCCAAAAACGGCCCCAAAGGGGTTTTAAGATTTGCCCCCCCCGGGGGCGAAATAGGTTCGCCCGGGGTTTCTCAATTTTTACCCCAAGGGCACGATTTTCGGAAAAAGGTGGGGGTTCAAAATGGGGTTTTTTTAAAGGTTTTTGGGTGACAAATCCAAGGTAAAACCCGGATGATGCTACTACATTGCCTTTTTTTAATTTTTTACCAGTATTTTGGCAATTTTTTTTCCGAAAGCAAAAACAAGGGGTTTAGAAAATTTTTCCGGGGTTTGAACATTTGGGTTTCCCAGATTTTACAATTTTAAAAAAGTCACCGATTTTTCCAAAAAAGTGGGTTTCCAAAAATTTAGTTTTTTTAGGGGTTTTTTAAGGGCAAACAATTTTTAAATCGGGTGAGCCAATAACTGATAATTTTTTTTTGTTGGGTCGTCCCACAAAAGGCCAAAATTGGGGATTTTGGCGGGATCGAACATAGGTTTTCCAGATTTCCCCAATTTTTACAAAGTTTGCCCAAATTTTTCAAAAAGTGGGTTCGAAATTTAGGGGTTTTTTAGGGGCTTTTGAAGACCCAAATGAAAAGGTTTTTTAAACTGGCAGGGGCTACTAACTGATTACATTGCTTTTTTTTTGCTCGTCTCAAGATTTGGGAAAAGTTAGGGGGGACGGCAAAAATTGAGATTTTTCCGGGGATTTTTGAAAAATAGGTTCGCCAGAAAATTTTGAATGACCAAAACCCCAAAAGTAAAACGGGTGAGCTACTAACTATACATTGGGTTTTTTTGGGTTCGTTCCCAATATTGGGGAAAGGGTTTGAGCACCGGGGCCAAAATTTGGGCGTTTCGCCTTTGGGGTTTTGAAAATAGGTTCGGGAAAAATTTTTCCAAAATTTTTTCAAAGTCCAAAAGATTTTTTTTGAAAAAATGGGGTTTAAAAGAGTTTTCTAGGTTTTAATGGGCAAATGGAAAAAGGGAAACTGGGGATGAAGCTACCCAAATTCGATACA
>JANFPS010000557.1:0-12400 GCA_024703675.1 Drosophila nebulosa
AAAATGGTTTAGTTTTTTAGGTTTTTAATGACAAAATAATAAACTGGATGCGATACTAAATGAAACATTGCTTTTTTAAATCGTCCCAAAATTTGGCGGCCCTTCGAAAAGTGAAAAAAATGAATTTTTACAAATTACGTTTTTTCTAAAGTGGGTTCGAAAGAGTTTTTTAGGCTGAATGACAAATGTAAGTAAACAGGATGCGTACAACTGAAAAAAATTTTTTTTTAAATCGTCCCCCAAATTTTGGGAAAAATTAGAGCACGGAAAAAATTGAGAATACTGAATTTTTTCAAATTTGATTTTCGGAAAAGTGGGTTCAAAAGAGTTTTCTAGTTTTAAAGCAAAAGTAAGTAAACGGATGCGCTACTAACAAAAAAAATTGCTTTTTAAATCGTCCCAAATTGGCAAAAATTTGAGCACAGAAAAAATTTAGAAACTCAATTTTTACAAATCACGTTTTTTTCGAAAAGGGGTTTAAATGAGTTTTTTAGGGTTGAATGACAAAAGTAAAATAAACTGGAGCCTACTAACTGAAAAATTTCTTGTTTAAAACGTCGCAATATTGGCAAAGTTTGAGCACGGAAAAGTTGAGAATACTGAATTTTTTCAAAAACCGATTTTTGCGAAAAGTGGGTTCAAAAAAAGTTTTTAGGGTTGAATGACAAAGTAAGTAAATGGAGCCCTTTTAACTAAAAATTGCTTTTAATGTCCCCAAAATTGGCGAGCTTGGATAATTTAGATACTCAATTTTTTACAAATTCAGATTTTCTCGAAAAAAATGGGTTCAAAATGAGTTTTCTAGGTTTGAATGACAAAAGTAAGTAAACTGGATGCGTACTAATAAAAAAATGGGAAAAATTGAGAATACTGAATTTTTACAAATTCACGATTTTCTCGAAAAAAGGGTTCAAAATGAGTTTTCTAGGTTTGAATGAAAAAATTAAGAAACTGGAGCGGGGACTAATGAAACATTTCTTTTTTTAAATCGTCCCAATAGCGAGCTTTAAAATTTTAAATACGAAATTTTTTCAAATTCACATTTTTTGCGAAAAGGGGTTCAAAATGGTTTTTTAGGTTTGAATGACAAAAATAAGTAAAAATGGGGCTTAAATAATAAAAAAAAAGGAAAAGTTGAGAATACTGAATTTTCACAAATTCACGTTTTTTCGAAAAATGGGTTCAAAAAAGAGTTTTTAGGTTTTTTAATGACAAATGTAAATAAAATGGATGCGCACTAACGAAACTTTCTTTTTTAAATCGTCCCAATATGGGGGAGCTTTTTAAAAGTGAGAATATCAATTTTTACAAATTCACGATTTTCTCGAAAAGTGGGTTCAAAATGAATTTTTTTAGGTTAAAATGACAAAAGTAAGTAAAAATTTTTCCCCGCTACTAAACTAAAAAAAAAGGAAAAGTTGGAAAACTGAAATTTTCACAAATTTCCCATTTTCTCGAAAAAAAGGGGCAAAAAAGATTTTTCTAGGTTTTTAATGACAAATGAAGTAAGCTGGATGCGCTACTAATGAAACATTTCTTTTTTTTAAACGTCCCAATATTGGCGAGCTTTTTAAAAGTTTTAGAATCAATTTTTACAAATTCACGATTTTCGCGGGGGGAAAATGGGTTCAAAAAGAGTTTTCTAGGTTTGAATGACAAAAATAAGTAAACTGGTGCGCTACTACTGAAAAATTTCTTTTTTAAATCGTCCCAATATTTGGGGAGCTTTGAAAAGTTTTGGGAATACTCAATTTTGACAAATTCACGATTTTCTCAAAAGGCTGGTTCAAAATGAATTTTCCAGGTTTGAAGACAAAAATAAGTAAAATGGATGGTACAACTGAAACCTTGCTTTTTAAATCATAACAATAGTGGCGAGTTGGAAAAGTTTTAGAATATGAATTTTTACAAATTTACGATCTTCGCGAAAAGTGGGTTTAAATTTTTGGTTTGAATGACAAAAATAAGTAACTGGATCGTACTAACTAAAAAAATGGAAAAAATTTGGAATACGAATTTTTACAAAATTCACGATTTTCGTGAAAAGTGGGGTTAAAAAAAAGTTTTCTAGGTTTGAATGACAAATGTAAAAAAACTGGATGCGCTACTAAGGAACATTGCTTTTTTAAAAAAGTCCCAATATTGGCAGCTTTTAAAAGTTGAGAGTACCCGGAATTTTTAAACAAAAATTACGATTTTTCCCCCAAAAGGGGTTTTAAAAGGTTTTTAGGTTTGAATGACAAAAATAATAAATGGTTGCGCTAATAACTGAAAACTTTGCTTTTTTAAATGTCCCAAAAATTGGCGAGCTTTGAAAAGTTTAGAATACTCAATTTTTAACAAATTCCCCGATTTTCCGACAACTGGGTTTAAAAAGAGTTTCTAGGTTTTTAATGACAAAAGTAGTAAAACTGGATGCGATACTAAATGAAACTTGCTTTTTAAACATAACAAAGGGGGGAGTTGGGAAAAATTTTAGAATACTGAATTTTTTCAAATTCACGATTTTTCGCGGGAAAATGGGTTCAAAAATGAGTTTTCTAGGGTTTTAATGACAAAAAAGTAAGTAAACTTTTTTGCGCTACTAACGAGACATTGCTTTTTTTTAAATTTTCCCAATTTGGCAAAGTTTTAGAGGACAGAAAAGTTGAGAATACTGAATTTTTTTTTCAAATCACGATTTTCGCGAAAAGGGGTTCAAAAAGGGTTTTTCAGGGTTTGAATGACAAAGTGTAAAATGGATAGTACTTACTAAAAAAAGGAAAAGTTGAGAATACGGGGAATTTTTACAAATTCACGGTTTTTTCGAAAAAGGGTTCAAAAGAGTTTTTTAGGTTTGAATGACAAAAAGTGAGTAAACTTTGGGTGCGACTAACTGAAAATTGCTTTTTTTAAAACGTCCCAATATTGGGAGCTTTTAAAAAATTTTTAAAAGTCCCCAAAATTTGGCAAAATTAGAGCACAGAAAAATTTAGAATACTGAATTTTTACAAAACACGATTTTTCCCAAAGGGGTTTTAAAAGGGGTTTTTTAGGTTTGAATGACAAAGTAAGTAAACTGGATGAGATTACTAAAAAATGGAAAAGTTGAGAATAGAATTTTCCCAAATTCACGGGTTTTCGAAAAATGGGGTTTAAAGGTTTTCTAGGTTTGAATGACAAATTTGGGGAAACGGATGCGTACTAACTGAAACATTGCTTTTTTAAATCGTCCCAATTTGGGAGCTTTGAAAAGTTTGGGAAAACTCAAATTTTTTCAAAACACGATTTTTGCAAAAAATGGGTTTTAAAATGATTTTCTAGGTTTGAATGCAAAATAAGTAAACTGGTTGCCCCTAACTGAAAATTTGCTTTTTTTAAAACGTCCCAATATTGGGGAGCTTTGAAAAAATTGAGAATACTAATTTTAACAAAATTTACGATTTCCCGAAAATGGGTTCAAAATGAGTTTTCTAGGTTTTTAATGACAAAAGTAAATAAAACTGGTGCGCTACTAAATGAAAAATTGCTTTTTTTAAAACATAACAATAGTGGCGGCTTGGAAAAGTTAGAATACGAATTTTTTTCAAATTTTACGATTTTCGCGAAAAGTGGGTTCAAAAAAGTTTTTTTTAGGGTTTTAATGACAAAAATAAAAAATGGATGCGATACTAACTGAAACATTGCTTTTTAAAACATAAAAAATAGTGGCGAGCTTTTGGAAAAATTGAGAATATGAATTTTTTTAAAAATTTACGATTTTCGCGGAAAAAATGGGTTTTAAAAGAGTTTTCTAGGGTTTTAATGACAAAAATAAATAAAAATGGGGTTTCGCTACTAACTGAAACATTGCTTTTTTTTTAAAAGTCCCCAAAATTGGCGAGCTTTTAAAAGTTGAGAATACTGAATTTTTTTAAAATTCACGATTTTTGCGAAAAATGGGGTTTTAAAAAGGTTTTCTATGTTTTAATGACAAAGTAAGTAAAAAGGGTTGCCTACTAAACTGAAACTTGCTTTTTTAAATGTCCCAAATTGGGGCTTTGAAAAGTTAAAATACGAGTTTTTTTCAAATTCACGATTTTTCGAAAAGTGGGTTTTAAAATTAAAATTTTTTTATGCTGAATGACAAATGTAAGTAAACTGAATGCGCTACTAATGAAACATTTCTTGTTAAAAATTCCCCAAAATTGGAAAGTTTAAAACACGGAAGTTGAGAAAACTGAATTTTACAAATTCACGATTTTCGTGAAAAGGGGTTTTAAAAAAAGTTTTTAGGTTTGAATGCAAAAAGTAAAATACACTGGAGCCCTGCTAAATAAAAAAATTTTTTTAAAAACGTTCCAAAAATTTGGGGAGCTTGGATAAATTTTAGAAACTAAAAATTTTTTAAAGTTAACGATTTTTTGAAAACGGGTTCAAAAAGATATTTCGATGTTTTTAATGACAAATGTAAGTAAAATTGAGGGGCTACTAAATGAAAATTTTTTTGTTTAAAACGTCTCCTATTGGCAAACTTTGAAAAAGTTGAAAATTTTCCAATTTTAAAAAATTTACGGTTTTTTGAAAAAGGGGTTCAAATGGTTTTTAGGTTTTTTAAAGACAAAAATAAGTAACCGGATGAGTACACTGAGACATTGCTTTTTTAAATCGTCCCCAAAATTGGCAAAGTTAGAGCCAAAAAAATTGGGAAAAGAATTTTTTAAAAACACGATTTTTTGCGAAAAATGGGTTCAAAAAAAGTTTTTAGGTTTGAAGAAAATGTAAGTAACGGTTCGCTACTAACTGAAACATTGCTTTTTTAAATCAACCCAATATCTGCGAGCTTTGAAAAGTTGATAATACTGAGTTTTAACAAATTCACGATTTTCTCGAAAAGTGGGTTCAAAATGAGTTTTCTAGGGGTTTTAAGAAAAAGTAAGTTAAACCGGAGAGCTACAACTGAAACATTGCTTTTTAAATCGCCCCAAATTTGGGAAATTAAGCATGGAAAAATTGAGAATACGCATTTTTACAAAAAAAATTTTTTTGAATGACAAATTAAGTAAACTTAGCGCTATAAAAAAAATTGCTTTTTTTGATCGTCCCCATATTGGGAAGCTTTGAAAAATTGAGAATACTCAATTTTTAAAAAACACGTTTTTCGAAAAAGGGGTTAAAAAAAAATTTTTTAGGTTTAATGACAAAAGTAATTTAACCAGAGGACTAACTGAAACATTGCTTGTTTAAATCGTCCCCCAAAATGGCAAAGTTAGAGCACGGAAAAGTGAGAATACTGAATTTTTTTCAAATTCACGATTTCGGAAAAATGGGGTTTAAAAGAGTTTTCTAGGTTTTAATGACAAAGTAAATTAAAAAGGATGAGTACTAACTGAAAAATTTCTTTTTTTAAAACGTCCCAATATTGGCAAAGTTAGAGCATGGAAAAGTTGAGAATATTGAATTTTTACAAACTCACGATTTTCGCGAAAAGTGGGATCAAAAGAGTTTTCTAGTGTTGAATGACAAATGTAAGTAAACTGGATGCCCTATAACTGAAACATTTCTTTTTTAATCTGCCAATATTGGCAAAATTAGAGCACGGAAAAGTTGAGAATACTGAATTTTTTTTCAAATTCACGATTTTCCGAAAAAATGGGTTTTAAAAGAGTTTCTAGGTTTTAATGGGGCAAAAATATTAACCGGTGAGCTATAACTGAAAAATTGCTTTTTTAAAACGTCCCAATATGGCAAAAATTAAGCATGGAAATTTTAAAACTGCATTTTTTCAAATCAAATTTATTTGAATGACAAATGTAATAAACTTGAGCGCTACTAACTAAAAATTGCTTTTTTAAAAGTCCAATAGGGGAGCTTGGATAATTGAGAAAAAACTAATTTTAACAAATTTCACGATTTCCCCCAAAAAGGGGTTCAAAAGGTTTTTAGGTTTGAATGACAAAAATAAGTTAAACCCGGGTGAGCTACTAAAGGAGACATTTCTTTTTTTTAAAAGTCCCAATATTGGCAAAGTTAGAGCACGGGAAAAATTTAGAAATTGAATTTTTAAAAAACTCCGATTTCGCGAAAAGTGGGTTTAAAAGGTTTTCTGTGTTTTAAAAAACAAGTAAGTAATGGGTGCCCTACTAAAATGAAAAATTGCTTTTTTTTAAACGTGCCAATTGGGAAAGTTGAGCACGGAAAAAATTGAGAATATGAAATTTTTTCAAATTTACGATTTCTCGAAAAATGGGTTCAAAATGAGTTTTCAGGGGTTTAAGACAAAAATAAGTTAAACCGGGTGACTCAAATGAAACATTCTTTTTTTTAAAAGTCCCCCAAAATTGGCCCCAAAATTAGAGCATGAAAAGTTGAGAAACTGCATTTTTACAAATACAAATTCATTTGAATGACAAATGTAATAAACTGATCGCTATAACTGAAAAAATTCTTTTTTAGATGCCCCATTTGGCAAGCTTTGAAAAATTGAGAATACTCCCAATTTTAACAAATCACTTTTCCGAAAAGTGGGTTTTAAAAGAATTTTTTTGGTTGAAAGACCAAAGTAAGTTAACGGTGAGCTACTAAAATGAGACATTGCTTTGTTTTTAAACGTCCCAATATTGGCAAAGTTTGAGCACAGAAAAATTGAGAAACTGATTTTTACAAATTCAGATTTTCGGAAAAAAGGGGTTCAAAAAGAGTTTTTTTGGTTTTAATGACAAAAGTAAGTTAACCCCGGGTGAGCTACTAAATGAAACATTGCTTTTTTAAAACGTCCCCCAAAATTGGAAAGTTAAACATGGGAAAATTGAGAAACTGCTTTTTACAAATACAAAATTATTTTAATGACAAATGTAAATAAATTGATGCGCTACTAAATGAAACATTGCTTTTTTAAATCGTCCCCAAAAATTTTGGGGAGCTTTGAAAAGTTAAAAATACTGAGTTTTTACAAATTTAGATTTTTTCGAAAAAGGGGTTCAAAATGAGTTTTCTAGGCTTGAAAAAAATTAAGTAATTGAATGCACTACTAACTGAAACATTCTTTTTTAAATAGTCCCCAAATTGCAAATTAGGCCGGGAAAAGTTGAGAATACTGAATTTTTTCAAATTCACGATTTTTCGTGAAAAAGGGTTTAAAAGAGTTTTCTGGTTTGAATGACAAAGTAAGTACACTGGAGCCCCGTAATAAAAAAATTGCTTTTTAATCGTTCCCAAAATTGCGAGCTTGGATAAGTTTTAGAATACTAAATTTTTTTCAAGTTAACGATTTTCTTAAAAATGGTTCAAAATGATATTTTTGAGTTGAATACAAAGTAAGTAAACTTGATGCGGTAAAAACTGAAAAAAACTTTTTTAAATCGTTCCTATTTGGAAGCTTTGAAAAAGTGAGAATTCAAAATTTAACAAATCACGATTTTCTCGAAAAAGTGGGTTCAAAAGAATTTTTAGGTTTTTAAGACAAAAGTAAGTTTAACCGGGTGAGCTACTAAGAGAATTTCTTGTAATCGTCCCAAAATTTGGGAAAATTAGAGCACAAAAAAGTTGGGAATACTGAATTTTTACAAATTCCATTTTTTGCAAAAGGGGTTCAAAAGAGTTTTCTAGGTTTGAAGACAAATGTAAGAAAAATGGTTTCGTAAAAATGAAACATGCTTTTTTTTAAAACAACCCAATATCTGCGAGTTTTTAAAAGTTGATAATACTGAGTTTTAAAAAAAATTCCGATTTTCTCGAAAAATGGGGTTTAAAAAGAGTTTTCAGGTTTGGGAAAGAAAAAAAGGAAGTAAACCGGGGAGTACTAACTGAAACATTGCTTTTTTAAATGTCCCAATATTGGCCCAAAATTAGAAAAGGGAAAAAATTTAGAATACGCATTTTTTCAAAAACAAATTTATTTTTAATGACCCCAAAAGTAAGTAAAATTTAGCGCTACCCACTGAAAAATTGCTTTTTTTAGATCGTCCCCATATTTGGGAAACTTTGAAAAGTTTTAGAATACCCCAATTTTAACAAATTTTACGATTTTCCCCGAAAAGTGGGGTAAAAATTTAAATTTTTTAGGTTTGTAATGAAAAAAAAGTAATTTAACCGAGAGCTACTAAAAGGAAAAAATTGCCCTTTTTTAAATCGTCCCCCAAAATTTGGCCCAAAATTTTGAGCACCGGGAAAAGTTGGGGAATACTTTAATTTTTACAAATTTACGATTTTTTTGCGGGAAAAATGGGGTTCCCAAAAAATTTTTTTTTTGGTTTTAAAGACAAAAGTAAGTTAACCCCGGGTGAGCTACTAAATGAAACATTTCTTTTTTAAAAACGTCCCAAAATAGGCAAAGTTAGAGCATGGAAAAGTTGAAAAATATGAATTTTTTCAAAAAATCACATTTTCGCGAAAAAATGGGTTTTAAAAGAGTTTTCTAGGTTTTTGAATGACAAATGTAAGGGAAAGGAAGGGCCCCACTAAATGAAAACATTTCTTTTTTTAAAACGTGCCCCAAAATTGGCAAAGGGTTTAAACACGGAAAAATGAGAATAGGGAAATTTTTTCCCAAAATTTAAATTTTTTCGAAAAGGGTTTCCCAAAAGAGTTTTCTAGGTTTGAATGACCCAAAAATAAGAAAAAGGGAGCTACTAACTGGAAAAAATTGGGTTTTTTAAAACGTCCCCAAAATTTGGGAAAATTAGGCAGGGGAAAAATTTAGAATTTCGGGATTTTTACAAATACAAATTTATTTTAATGCAAATGTAAATAAAATTTATGCGCTACTAAACCCAAAAAAAATTTCTTTTAAACGTCCCAAATTGGCGAGCTTGGTAAGTTGAGGGAAACCAATTTTAAAAAAATTCACGATTTTCTCGAAAAGTGGGCCCCCGAATTTTTTAAGGTTTGAATGAAAAAAGGGAAATTTTAAAGGGTGGCCCTTAACTTAAAATGAGGGCATTTCTTTGTTAAATCGTCCCAATATTGGGAAAAATTTTGAGCACAGAAAAATTTAGAACTGAATTTTTTTCAAATTTTACGATTTTTGCGAAAAGTGGGTTCAAAATGAGTTTTTTTGTTTGAATGACAAAAGTTTAAGGAAAAATGGTTTTCGCTACAAAAGAAACCTTGCTTTTTTAAATCGTCCCAATATTGGCGAGCTTTGGAAAAGTTAAAAATACTGAGGTTTTTTTACAAATCACGATTTTTTCGAAAAAAGTGGGTCAAAATGAGTTTCTAGGCTTGAATGTATCTTATTATAGGGTATTTTAGTAATCTGAATGCATACTAACTGAAACATTGCTCGTTTAAATAGCCAATATTGGCCAAAGTTAGAGCACGGAAAAAAGTGAGAATACTGAATTTTTACAAATTCAACGATTTTTCGTGAAAAGTGTTCAAAAGGTTTTCTAGTGTTTTGAATGACAAATGTAAGACACTGGATGCCCTGATAATAAAAAAATGCTTTTAAATCGTTGTCCAATATTTGCGCGAGCTTGGATAAGTTGAGGAGACTAAATTTTACAAAGTCAACGGATTGCTTAAAAACTGGGTTCAAAAATGAGTATTTCGAATGTGCTGAATGACAAATGTATAGTAAACTTGATGCGGTACTAACTGAAAAAAATTGTTTTCACAATCGTCTCCATATTGGCCAAGCTTTGAAAATGTTGAGAATACTCAAATTTTAACAAATTCCGATTTTCTCGAAAAGGGGTTTTTCAAAATGAATTTTCTAGGTTTGAATGGGACAAAGTAAGTTAACCGGATGAATGAGCTACTATATTGTGAGACATTGCTTGTTAAATCGTCCAAATCTTGGCCAAAGTTAGAGCACAGAAAAGTTCGGGAATCTGAATTTTTACAAATGTCACTGTATTTTCGCGAAAAGTGGGTTCAACAAGAGTTTCGAGGTTTGAATGACAAATGTAAGTTAAACTGGTTGCGCAACTAACTGAAAACATTGCTTTTTAAATCACCCCCATATCTGCGAGCTTGAAAAGTTGATAATACTCGAGTTTTAACAAATCACGATTTTCTCGTAAAAGTGGGTCAAAATGAGTTTTCAGGTTTGAATGACAAAAGTAAGTTAACTCGGATGAGCTACTAACGGAAACATTGCTTTTTTTAAATTCGTTCCAATATTGGCAAAGGTTAGAGCATGGAAGTGAGAAATACTGCATTTTACAAATACAAATGCATTTGAATGACAATAAGTAAGAAACTTGATGCGTACTAAACTGAAAAAATGCTTTTTAGATCGTTCTCATCCCCATATTGGCAAGCTTTGAAAAGTTGAGAATACTCAACTTTAACAAATTCACGATTTTCTCGAAAAGTGGGTTCAAAATGAATTTTCTAGGTTTGAATGACAAAGATGTAAACCAGATGAGCTACTAACTGAAACATTTGCTTGTTAAAAATCGTCCCAATATTGGCAAAGTTTAGAGCACGGAAAAAAGTTGGAGAATACAGAATTTTTACAAATGCACGATTTTCGCGGAAAAAAGTGGGTTCAAAAGAGTTTTATAGGTTGAATGACAAAATTGTAAGTAAAATGTATGCGCTACTAACAAAAATTGCTTGTTTAAATCGTCCCAATATTGGCGAGCTGGATAAGTGAGAATACTCAATTTAAACAATTCACGATTTCTCGAAAAGTGGGGTTCAAAATGGAGTTGTCTAGGTTTGATGACAAAAGTAAGTTACCGGATGATGACGACTAAACTGAAAAATTGCCTTTTTTAGATCGTCGCCATATTGTGGCAAGCTTTGAAAAGAATACAGATTATAACAAATCACGATTTCTCGACAACTGGGTTCAAAATGAGTTTTCTAGGTTAAAGGACAAAGTTTAAGTAAAATGGATGCGCTACAACATGAAAACATTGCTTTTTAATCGTTCCCAAATGGCAAAGTTAGAGCACGGAAAAGTTGAGAAAATATAATGAATTCTTACAAATTCACGCGATTCTCGAAAAGGGGATCAAAATGAATTCTGGGTTTGTAATGACGAAGTAAGTAAACTGTATGAGCTCTTAACTGAAACATTGCTTGTTAAATCGTCCCAAATTGGCAAAATTAGAGCTTTTTAATAGTCCCAATATGACAAAGTTTTGAGCACGGAAAAAAATTTAGAAAACGAATTTTTACAAATTCACGATTTTCTCTAAAAGTAGGTTTTTAAAAAAGAGTTTTTAGGTTTGAATGACAAAAATAAGTAAAATGGATGAGTACTAACTGAAAAATTGCTTTTTAAATCGTGCCAAAATTGGCAAAGTTAGAGCACGGAAAAATTGAGAATACTGAATTTTTAAAAAATTACGATTTTTTCGAAAATGGGTTCAAAATGAGTTTTTTAGGTTTGAATGAATAAGTAAGTTAACCGGAAAAGAGCACTAACGAGAACCCTTGTTTTTTAAACGTCCCCAATATTGGCCCCAAAATTAGAGCACGGAAAAATGAGAATATTGAATTTTTACAAACCACGATTTTTTCGAAAAAAAATGGTTCAAAAAAGTTTTTTTTTGAATGACAAATGTAAGTAAATGGAGCCCACTAACTGAAACATTGCTTTTTTTTAAAACGTGCCAATATTGGCAAAGTTTTGAGCACAGAAAAGTTTGGGAAACTAATTTTAACAAAATTTTACGATTTTTTTTGAAAATGGGTTCAAAATGAGTTTTTTAGGTTTGAAACAAAGTAAGTAAACGGTTTCGCTACTAACGAAAAATTTTTTTTAAATCAACCCAATATCTGCGAGCTTTGAAAAGTTGATAATACGAGTTTTTAAAAAATTACGATTTTTTCCGAAAAGTGGGTTAAAAAAAGAGTTGTTAGGTTTTAATGACAAAAGTAAGTTAACGGTGAGCACTAACTGAGACATTGCTTTTTTAAATCGTCCCCAAAATTGGCAAAATTAGAGCACGGAAAAAATTGAGAATATGAATTTTTTTCAAAATCACGATTTTCGCGAAAAAAGTGGGTTCAAAAGAGTTTTTTAGGTTTAATGACAAAAAAAAAGTAAACTGAAAAATTGCTTTTTTAAACGTGCCCCAATATTGGCAAAGTTAGAGGGGACGGAAAAGTTTAGAATACTGAATTTTTCAAATTCACGATTTTTCCAAAAAAAATGGGTTCAAAAATTTTAGTTTTTTAGGTTTGAATGGGCAAATGTAAGAAACTGGTTCGCTACTAACTGAAACATTGCTTTTTTTAAATCATCCCAAAAACTGCGGCTTTGAAAAAAAATTTAAAATACGAGTTTTTTCAAATTCCGATTTTTTCGAAAAGTGGGTCAAAAAGAGTTTTCAGGTTTGAATGACAAAAGTAAGTTAACCGGAGAGCTACAAACTGAAACATTGCTTTTTTAAATCGTCCCAATATTGGCAAAGTTAGAGCATGGAAAAGTTGAGAATACTGCATTTTTACAAATACAAATTCATTTGAATGACAAATGTAA
>JANFPS010000558.1:0-12352 GCA_024703675.1 Drosophila nebulosa
GAATGTATAGTAAATAGCTCATCCCCAATTAAATTTTATTTGATTTAAACCTAGAATACACATTTTGAATTCACTTTTTGAGAAAATCTTGAATTTGTAAAAATTGACTACTCCAGCGGACTTAAGATCAATCCCGAAAAAATTTCAACTTTGCCAATTTTGGGAAGATTGGAAAAAGCAATGTATTAGTTAATAGCTCATCCAGTTTACGTTCATTTGGCATTCAAACCTAGAAAACTCATTTTGAACCCACTTTTTGAGAACATCGTGAACTTGTAAAACTTGACTAGTCTGGCGGACTTAAGATCGATCCCGAAATAATCTCAACTTTGCCAATTTTGGGAAGATTGGAAAATGTATTGTATCTTTAAGTAGCTCATCCAGTTTACTTTCATTTGGCATTCAAACCTAAAATACTCATTTTGAACCCACTTTTTGAGAACATCGTGAACTTGTAAAAATTGACTAGTCCAGCGAACTTAAGATCGATCTCGACAAAATATCATCTTTGCCAATTTTGGGAAGATTGCAAAAAGCAATGTTTTAGTTAGTAGCTTATTCAATTAACTTTCATTTGGCATTCAAACCTAGAAAACTCATTTTGAACCCACTTTTTGAGAACATCGTGAACTTGTAAAAATTGACTAGTCCAGCGAACTTAAGATCGATCTCGACAAAATATCATCTTGGGAAGATTGCTGAATGCAATGTATTAGTTAATAGCTCGTCCAGTTAACTTTTATTTGGCATTCAAACCTAGAAAACTCATTTTGAACCCACTTTTTGAGAACATCGTGAATTTGTAAAAATTGACTAGTCTAGCGAACTAAAGATCGTTTCCGACAAAATCTCAACTTTGCCAATTTCGGGAAGATTGCAAAAAGCAATGTATTAGTAAGTAGCTCATCCAATTTACTTTCATTTGGCATTAAAACCTAGAATACACATTTTGAACCCACTTTTTGACAACATCGTGAATTTGTAAAAATTGACTAGTCCAGCGAACTTAAGATCGATCTCGGCAAAATATCATCTTTGCCAATTTTGGGAAGATTGCAAAAAGCAATGTATTAGTTAATAGCTCATCCAGTTTACGTTCATTTGGCATTCAAACCTAGAATACTCACTTTGAACCCACTTTTTAAGAACATCGTGAATTTGTAAAAATTGACTAGTCTAGGGGACTTAAGATCGATCTCGACAAAATATCATCTTTGCCAATTTTGGGAAGATTGCAAAAGCAATGTTTTAGTTAGTAGCTTATCCAATTAACTATCATTTGGCATTTAAACCTAGAATTCACATTTTGAATTCACTTTTTGAGAAAATCCTGAATATGTAAAAATTGACTAGTCTAGCGGACTTAAAATCAATCCCGAAAAAATCTCAACTTTGGCATTTTTGGGAAGATTGGAAAAAGCAATGTATTAGTTAGTAGCTCATCCGAAAACTCACTTTGACTCACTTTCAGAGAAGATCGTGAACTTGTAAAAATTGACTAGTCCAGCGAACTTAAGATCGATGTCGACAATATGTCATCTTTGCCAATTTTGGGAAAATTGCAAAAAGGAATGTATTAGTTAATAGCTCATCCAGTTTACGTTCATTTGGCATTCAAACCTAGTAAACTCATTTTGAACCCACTTTTTGACAACATTGTGAATTTGTAAAAATTGACTAGTCCAGCGTTCTTAAGATCGATCTCGACAAAATATCATCTTTGCCAATTTTGGGAAGATTGCAAAAAGCAATGTATTAGTTAGTAGCTTATCCAATCAACTTTAATTTGGCATTTAAACCTAGAATACACATTTTAAAATCACTTTTTGAGAAAATCTTGAATTTGTAAAAATTGATTACTCCAGCGGACTTAAGATCAATCCCGAAAAAATCTCAACTTTGCCAATTTTGGGAAGATTGCAAAAGGCAATGTATTAGTAAATAGCTCATTCAGTTTACTTTCATTTGGCATTCAAGCCTAGAAAACTCATTTTGAACCCACTTTTTATAAAAATTGTGAATTTGTAAAAATTGAATATTCTGGCGAGCTGAGGATGGATCACGACAAATTGTAATAATTTACTTTTCTGGCGTACTTATTTTGAAAAGATTGGAAAGAGCAATGTACTAGATAGTGGCTCATCCAGTTTACTTTCATTTGGCATTCAAACCTAGGAAACTCATTTGAACCCACTTTTCCAGAAAAACGTGAATTTGTTAAAATTGACTAGTCTAGAAAACTTAAGATCTATCTCGACAAAATCTCAACTTTGCCAATTTTGGGAAGATTGAAAAAAAAACAATGTACTAGTTAGTAGCAATCCAGTTGACTTTTATTTGGCATTTAAACCTATAAAACTCATTTTGAAACCAATTTTTTAGAAGATCGTCAATTTGTAAAAAACTGACTAGTCTAGCGAGCTGAAGATCGATCACGATAAAATTTTAACTTTGTCAATTTCGAGACGATTGGAAAATGCAATGTGTGTAGGCTTAACATTCAAACCTAAAAAACTAATTTGGAACCCAGTTTCTGAGAAAAATCGTGAATTTGTAAACATTGACTTGACTATTGAACTTAAATCGATCACGAAAAAATCTCAACTTTGCTAGTTTTGGAAAGATTGGAAAAAAGCAATATACCGGATTGAAGCTCATCGAGTTTACTTTCATTTGGCATTCAAGCTTAGAAAACTCATTTTGAACCAACTTTCACAGAAAATAGTGAATTTGTAAAGATCGACTAGTCCAGGAAACTTAAGATCGATCCCGACAAAATCTCAACTTTGCCAATTTCGGGAAGATTGCAAAAAGCAATGTATCAGCTAATAAGTCATTCAGTTTACTTTCATTTGGCATTCAAGCCTTGAAAACTCATTTGGAAAACACTTTTTTAGAAGATCGTCAATATGTTAAAATTGACTAGTCTAGCGAACTGAAGATCGATCACGACAAAATTTTAACTTTGCCAATGTCGGGATGATTGGAAAAAGCAATGTATTAGTTAATAGCTCATGTAGTTTACTTTCATTTGGCATTCAAACCAAGAAAACTCATTTTGAATCCTCTTTTTGAAAAGATCGTCAATTTGTAAAAATTGACTAGTCAAGCGAGCTGTGGATTGATCCCGAAAAAATCTAAACTTTGCCAATTTTGGAACTCAATATCGATCCCGACAAAATCTCATCTTTGCCAATTTTGAGGTGAGTGGAAAATGCAATGTGTGTAGGTTTAACATTCAAACGTAAAAAACTAATTTTGCACCCACATTTTGAGAAAATCGCGAATTTGTAAAAATTAAATATTCTGGCGAGCTTAGGATCGATCACGGCAAAATCTCAACTTTGCCAATTTTGGGAAGATTGGATTGAGTTTGTAAAAATTGACTATTCTAGCGTACTTAAGATCGATTCAGACAAAACCTCAACTTGCCAATTTTGAAGAGATTGGAAAGAGCAATGTAATAGTTAGTGGCTCATCCAGTTTACTCTAATTTGGCATTTAAACCTAGAAAACTCATTTTGAATCCACTTTTCGAGGAAATCGTGAATTTGTGAAAATTGACTTGTCTAGCAAACCTAAGATCTATCCTGACAAAATTTTAGCTTTGTCAATTTTGGAACTCAATATCGATCCCGACAAAATCTCATCTTTGCCAATTTCGAGACGATTGAAAATGCAATGTGTGTAGGTTTGACATTCAAACGTAAAAGACTAATTTTGCACCCACTTTTTGAGAAAATCGCGAATTTGTAAAAATTAAATATTCTGGCGAGCTGAGGATCGATCACGACAAAATCTCAACTTTGCCAATTTTATGAGGATTGGATTGAATTTGTAAAAATTTACTATTCTAGTGTACTTAAGATCGATTCAGACAAAACCTCAACTTTGGTCATTTTGAAGAGATTGGAAAGAGCAATGTACTAGTTAGTGGCTCATCCAGTTTACTTTCATTTGGCATTCAACCTAGAAAACTCATTTTGAACCCACTTGTCGAAGAAATCGTGAATTTGTGAAAATTTACTAGACTAGCAAACTTAAGATCGATCCCGAAAAAATCTCAACTTTGCCAATTTTGGGAAGATTGCAAAAGCAATGTATGAGTTAGTAGCTCATCCAGTTTACTTTTGATTGGCATTCAAACTTAGAAAACTCATTTTGAACCCAATTTTTAGAAGATCGTCAATTTGTAAAAATTGACTAGTCTAGCTAACTTAAGATCAAACCGACAAAATCTCAACTTTGCCAATTTTGGAAAGATTAGAAAACAAAATGAATTAGCTAAAAACTCATCCAGTTTATTTTTATTGGGCATTCAAACATAGAAAACTCATTTTGAACCCACTTTTCAAGAATATCGTGAATCTGTAAAAAAATACTAATCTGGCGAGCTTTATATCGATGACAACAGAACATTTACTTTGTCAACTTTGGAAAGAATGAAAAAGGCAATGTATTAGTTAGTAGCTCATCCAAGTCAACTCAAGTTGGTGGCACAAGTACTTACAAACCCTTGAAAAGGCCGCAAAACTCAAAATATCGGCCCCAAATCATAACAGGTAGTTAGCCGGGACTATCGGCTTTAAAGCACGGATACTAAGGCATCCACAAGACTCACGATGGTGGCTGAATGACTCACAATCTCCAAAAAAAGCCGCAAAATTTAAAATATCGGCCCCAAATCAAAACAGATGGTTAGCCGTGACTATCGACTTTCAAGCAGGGATACAATGGCATCCACAAACTCAAGATGGTGGCTGAATGACTCAAATTCTCTAAAAAAGGCCGCAAAACTCAAACTATCGGCCCCAAATCAAAGCAGGTGGTTAGCCGAGAGTATCGACCTTAAAGCAGAGATATTAAGGCAATCACATGACTCACGATGTTTGCTCAATGATTCACAATCTCAAAAAAGGCCGCCAAATCTAAAATTGGCCCCAAATTAAAACAGGTGGTTAGCCGGGAACTGAGCGGGACATTATTAAGAAGGGATATAAAGGCATCCATGTTTCAAGACCAAGATGGTTGTTGAATGATTACAGTCTCTAGGAAAAGTCTCAACAAAACTCTAAATATCGGCCCAAAATCGAAAACACGGTGGGTAGCCGGGGGACTATAGACTTAGAGCAGTGGATATAAAGGCATCAACAAGACTTCACGATGAGTGGCCACCGAATGGATATACAATCTCAAGGAAAAGTCCACAAAACCCAATTTATAGGCCCACAAAAAAACAGATGGTTGGCCGGGACTATCGACTTTCAAGCAGGAATACAATGGCATCCACAAGACTCAAGATGGTTGGGCGCTACGACTCACTAATCCTCTAGAAAAAGTACACAAAAATTCTTAACATATGCCAAAAATCAAGACAGATGGTTAGTCGGGACTATCGATCTTCAAGCAGGAATACAAAAGCATCCTACAAGACTCAAAGATTAGTGGCCGAAGGGCTACAACTAGTCTAGCAAAAAGCCCATAAAACGCAAAAAGACCTGGTGACACCAATCAATAACAGTGGTTTGGCCCGGGACTATCGACTTTCAAGCAGGGATACAATGGCATCCACAATTTCAAGATGGGTGCCGAACGACTTACAATCTCCAAAAAAAGCGGCAAAACTCAAATTATCTGCCCCAAATCAAAACAGGTGGTTACCCCGGGACTATCGACATTTTAAAGAAGGGATATAAAGACATACACAAGGACTCAAAGAGGTGCGTTGAATGACTCCACAATCTTCTAGAAAAAAGTCCACCAAAAATCTCAAATATAGGCCCAAATATCTCAACACCCTGTCGGGTAGCAGTCGACCTAATCGACTTTATCGAGCAGGGATATTAAGGCATCACACAAGACTAACGATGGTGGTCCGAATGGCTCACAATGATTCATAGAAAAAGTCCACAAAACCTCAATTTATCGGCCCAAATCAAAACAGATGGTTGGCCGGCGACTAAGACTTTTCAAGCAGGGATACAAAATGGCACCACAAACTCAAGATGGTGGTCTGAATGATCTCACAATTCTCTAGAACAAAGTCCACAAAAACTCAAAATATCGGCCACAAATAAATGCAGAGTGTTAGGACGAGAGCCGTATCGAACCTTTAAGCAGAGACTTATTAAGCAATAACAGGACTCACGATGTTTGCTCAATGATTCACAATCTCAAAAATGGCCGCCAAATCTAAAATATTGGCCCCAAATTAAAACAGGTGGTTAGCCGGGACTATCGACATTAAAGCAGGGAATAAAGCATCACAAGGGACTCAAGGGGATTTATTTCGGTGAATGACTCACAATATCTAGAAAATTTCCCACAAAACTCAAAAAATCCGTACCAAATTCAAAACAGATGGTAAAACCGGGCTCATCGACCTTAAAGCAGGATATAAAGAATCCACAAGACTTAAGATGGTTTGGGAATGATCCAATTTTCAAAAAAAGGCCCCCCAAAAATAAAAAATGCCGGCCCCAAATAAAAAAGGTGGTTGGGCCCGGGGCTATCGACTTTAAAAAAGGGAATAAAAGGGATCCAAAAAATTTTTGATGGGGGCTTAAGGGCTACATTTCTCAAAAAAAAAAACCCCCAAAAATTTTTAAAAATTGGGGGCCCCCCAAAACAAAAAAAGGGGGTTAAACCGAGAATTCCCACCTTAAAAAGAGATTTTAAGGGAATCACATGACTACCCCCTTTTGCTTAAGATTTACAATCTAAAAAAAGGGGCCGCCCCCAATTTTAAAAATTTGGCCCCAAAAATTTAAAAAAGGTGGTTAGCCCGGGAAATATCGAATTAAAACAGGGATTTAAAAGGGACCCAAAAAAGACTCCCAAAATTTGGGGGGGAATGGTCACAAAACTTAGAAAAATCCACAAAACCAAAAAATCGCCCCAAAAATCCAAAATTAAAATGGTTGGGCCCGGGACTAAACGGGCCTTTTAAAAACAAAGGGAAAAAAGGGCCCTCCACAAAATTTTAAGATGGTTGGGCCCAAAACCCCCACAATCTCTAAAAAAGGCCACAAAAAAATCAAAAACGGCCCCCAAAACAAAAAAGTGGTTGGGCCGGGGGGTTGACCTTTAAATTGGGAAAAACAAAAACATCCACAAATTTTAAGAAAGGTGGCCGAATGGCTCACAATTTTTAAAAAAAACCAAAACTCAAAAATTAAACGCCCCCCCAAAACAAAAAGGTGGTTGGGCCCCGGGGAAAATCGATTTTCCCAAGCAGGGATACAAAGGCATCCAGGGGACTCAAGTGGGGGGCCCCAAGGGCTCCAATCTCTAAAAAAATCCCCCAAAACCCCAAAATATCGGCCCCCCAAACAAAGCAATGGTTAGCCCGGGGGTATGGGCCTTAAACGGGAAAAAAGGGTTACAAGACTCAAAAGGTTTTCTGGGTTAAAAATTCTTTTAAAAAAAGTCCCCAAAACTAAAAAATTGGCCCCAAAAACAAAACAAGGGGGTTTTTGCCGGGAATCGACCTTTAAACAAAATTAAAAAGGATCCACAAATACCTTTTGGGGTTGGCCTGAAACTCCAATTTTCTAAAAAAAACCCAACCAAAAATCAAAATTTTCGGCCCCAAAAACAAAAAAGGTGGTTAGCCCCCGGCTTGGACCTTTTAAAAAGGGAAATAAAAACATCCCCCCAACTCACAAATTTTTGAAAACCCCAAAAGCCCCCAAAAAAAAATATCGGCCCCAAAAAAAAAAGATGGGGTTACCGGGTACTTGGGCCTTTAAAAGGAAAAATGGCATCCACCAGAATCAAGATGGTTTTCTGAAAGACTCACAATCTCTAAAAAAAGGCCCAAAAAAAAAAATTTTCGGCCCCCCAAACAAAACAGGTTTAAAAAAGGGGGGCCCTCGACCCTTAAAACGCGATACAAAGGCATCCCCAAACTCACGGTAGTGGGTCAACGACTCCCAATCTCTAAAAAAAAAACCCCAAAAAATCAAAATATCGGCCCAAATCAAAAAAGGTGGTAGCCCGGGGGGTTTTGGGCCTTTAAAAAAGGGAAATAAAAGGCCTCCACAAGACTCAAGATGGTTTTTGAAAACTCCCAAAAACTAGAAAAAAATCAAAAAATTTCCCCAAAATCAAAACAGGTGGGAAAAAGGGACAAACGGGCCTTTTAAAAAAAAAGGGTACAAAGGAAACCACAAGACTCAAGATTTTGGTAAAGGCTCACAACCCCCAGGCCCCAAAACTAAAAAAAAACCCCCCCAAATCAAAAAAAGGTGGGTTTGCCCGGGGGAAACGACCTTAAAAACCCGGAAAATTAAAAGGGCCCCTCCCCCAAGAAATTAAGATGGGTTGGGTTTAAAATAACCAAAAAAAAAAAAATCTTTTGGCCCAAATCAAAAAAGGTGGGTTTGCCGGGAAATCGACCTTAAACAGGGATAAAAAGGGAAACCCCAACACTCTATTGGTTAAAGATCACAATCTCCAAAAAACCGGCCAAAAATTTTAAAAAAAAGGCCCCAAATTAAAAAGGGTTTTTAGGGCCGGGGGCTACCCACTTTAAAACAAAGGGAAAAAAAGGGGGTTTCCCCAAAAATCAAGTTGGGGGTTGAATTTCTCAAATTTCTAAAAAAATCCCAAAACTCCCAAAAAATCGGCCCCAAAAACAAAACAGATTGGGGGGCCCCGGGACTATGGGCCTTTAACGGAAAAAAAGGCATCCCCCAAAAACTCAAAATGGTTGGGCCGAAATGACTCCAAAACTCTAAAAAGCCACCCAAAACCCAAAATTTGGCCCCAAATCAAAACAGGGGGGTTAACCGGGAATTTTCGACTTTTTAACAGGGAAAAAAAAGGGATCCCCAAGGCCCAAATTTGGTTAAGACCACAATCTCCAAAAAAGCCCAAAAAAAAAATTGACCCCAAATCAAAACAGGGTTTTGGGGGAATAAATTTTAAAACCGGAAAACAATGGCACCCCAAATTTTAAAATGGTGGGGAAGACTCAAATTTTAAAAAAAGGCCCAAAACCCCAATTTTCGGCCCCCCCCCCCAAACAAACAGGGGGTTAGCCGAGGTATCGACCTTAAAACAAAAATTTTAAGGCAATCACATGACTCACGAGTTTGTTTTAAAAGATTAAAATCTCAAAAAGGCCGCCCAAAACAAAATATTGGCCCCAAATTAAAACAAAAATGGTTTTGGGGGGCCCATCGACATAAAAGCAGGGAAATAAAAGCATCCACAAGACTCAAGATGGTTGTTGAATGACTCACAATCTCTAGAAAAGTCCACAAAACTCAAAATATCGGCCCTAAATTTAAAAAAGGTTGGCCCGGGGCTTATTTGGAAAAAATAAAAAAAGGGGGGAAAAAGGGAAAAAAAAGCCCCCCAAAAGGAAAAAAACCCGGTGGTTTTGGGGGAAAGACTTTTTAAAACTCAAAGAGTCCACAAAACTCAAAAAAAAAGAAATTAAAAAAAAAAAGGAAAATTTTAAAAAATGGGCCCCACCCCAAAACAAAAAAGATGGTTGGGCCCCGGGGCTATCGACTTTAATCAGGGAATACAATGGGATCCAAAAAATTTTAAAATGGTGGGCCGAATGAAAATCAAATTTACTAAAAAAAGGCCACAAAACTCAAATTATCGGCCCCAAATCAAAACAGGTGGTTAGCCGGGAGTATCGACCTTTAAAACGAGATTTTAAGGCAATCAAAATGACTTTTACGATGTTTGTTCAATGATTCACAATTTTAAAAATGGCCGCCAAATCTAAAATATTGGCCCCAAATTAAAACAAGTGGTTAGCCGGGACTATCGACATAAAAGCAGGGAAATAAAAGCATCCACAAAAACCCCAAAATGGTTTTTTTTAATGACCCCAAAAATTTAGAAAAATCCCCAAAAAATCCCAAAAATTTGGCCCCAAATAAAAAAATTTTGCCGGGAATTGGGAAACCTTTAAAACCGGGAAATAAAGGCATCCAAAAAAAATCAAGATGGTTTTCTGAATGGGGCTCCAAATCTCTAAAAAATCCCAAAACTCAAAATATCGGGCCCTTTTTAAACAAAAAAGGGTGGTTTTGCCCTGGTACTGTGGACCTTTAAAACAGGGGAAATTTAAAAGGGATCCACAAGAATCAAGATGGGTTTTTCTGAAGAACCCCCACAATCTCTAAAAAAGGCCACAAAATTAACTATTTGGCCCCCCCAAAAACCCAAAAAGGGAAAAACCGGGACCATCGACTTTAAAGCAGCGATACAAAGGCATCCACATGACTCACGGTAGTGGGTCAACGACTCACAATCTCTAAAAAAGGCCACAAAACTCAAAATATCGGCCCCAAATCAAAACAGATGGTTAGCCGGGACTATGGACCTTAAAACCCGGGAAAAAAAGGCATACCCCCACTCAAGATGGTTGCTGGATGACTCCAATCTCTAGAAAACTCAAAATGTCGGCGTCAAATCAATACAGATGTTTAGCCGGGACTATCGACTTTAAAACAGGGATACTTAGGTATCCACAAGACTCCAAAATTTTGGTCAAAGACTCAAACAAAATCCAAGGCCGCCAAAAATCCCAAAAATATCGGCCCCCAAAACAAAAAAGGTTTGGGTTTGCCGGGAAAAACCCCCCTTAAAGCGCGATTTTAAAGGCATCCACAAGACTTTAAAAATGTTTGGGGTTAAAGAAATCACAAACTCTAAAAAAAAAACCGGGGAAAAATCAAAAAAATCGGCCCCCCAAATCAAAAAAGGTGGTTTACCCCGGGGCAATCGACCTTAAAACAGGGATACAAAGGAAACCACAAGGGCTCAAGATTTTTGGGTTAACACTCACAATCTCCAAAAAAAAAAAAAGGGGCCCCCAAAAATTTTTAAAAAATCGGCCCCCAAATAAAAAAGATGGTTTTGCCGGGCCCAAACGACTTTCAAGCAGGGATACAATGGCTTTCCCCAAACTCAAAAAAGGGGCTTGGGAAAGGTCACAATTTTCCAAAAAAGTCCAAAAAAACTCAAAAAATCGGCCCCCCCAAAAACCAAAAAAAAGATGGTTGGCCGGGGCTATCCGGGCTTTTTAAGGGGAGGAATACAAAAGGCATCCACCCAAATTTCCCAAAATTTGGGGGCCGAAAAGAATCCCGATCTTTTAAAAAAGGGGCCCCAAAACTCAAATTATCGGGCCCCAAATCAAAACAGGTGGTTAGCCCGGGGAAAATCGACTTTAAAAACAGGGGTACAAAAGGGATCCAAAAAGGCTCAAAAAAAAATTTTTCCCTTTAAAGACTCACAATCTCCAAAAAAAAGGGCCCCAAAAAATTTTAAAAAAATTTGACCCCAAAACAAAACAGATGGTTGGGCCGGGGGGCTATTTGACTTAAACAGGGAAAACCCAAAGGAAACCACAAATCAAGATGGTGGCTGAATGGTTTAAATTCCAAAAAAACCCAAAAACTCAAACTATCGGCCCCCCAAAACAAAACAAGGTTGGCCGTTAGCCGAGGCCCGGAAAAGAGGGGGAAAGACCTCTTAAAAAGGCCCAAAGGAAAAAAAACTTTTAAAAGGCCAAAAAAAACAACATGACTCACGAAAGTTTGTTCAATGATTAACCCAAAATTTTAAAAAAAGGCCCCCCAAATTGAAAAATTGGCCCCCAAAATTTAAAAAAAGTGGTTAGGGTGGGGCAACGACTAAAAACAGGGAAAAAAAAAGCATCCACAAGACTCAAGATGGTTGTTGAATGACTCACAATCTCTAAAAAAATCCACAAAACTCAAAATATCGGCCCCAAATCAAAACAGGGGGTTTTGCCGGGAATATGGAAATAAAAGCCCGGGAAATAAAAGCATTCCCCAAACTCAAGATGCTTTTTGGGAAAGACTCACAAACTCTAGAAGAGTCCACAAAACTCAAAAATTTTGACCCCAAAACAAAACAGTGGTTGGGGCCGGGGGGTATCGACTTTTAAGGGGGAAAAACAATGGCATCCACAATTTTTAAGATGGTGGCCGAATGAATTCAAAACTCTTTAAAAAGGCCCAAAACTCAAAATTATCGGCCCCCCAAAACAAAACAAAGGGGTTAGCCGAAAAGTATCGAACTTAAAGCAAAGATATTTTTGGGGAATCAAAATGATCACGATGGGTTTTCTCAATGAATTTACAAAACCAAAAAAAAGGGCCCCCAAAACTAAAATATTTGGCCCCCCCCCCTTAAAACAGGTTTGGGTTTAAGCCGGGACCCATGACATTAAAACAGGGGTATAAAGGCATCCACCCAAAAACTCAAGAGGTTTTTGAATGAAATCCCAATCTCTAGAAAAGTCTAAACCAAAAAAATTAAAAAAAAATCCCGGCCCCCAAAAAAGAAAAAAGGG
>JANFPS010000559.1:0-12348 GCA_024703675.1 Drosophila nebulosa
ATACTTTATTGCTTTTTTTTAGTCGTCCCAAAATTGGCAAAAATTCGAGCTCGCCCCAGTTTAATTTTTTCCTGATCGTCTTAAACTCGCCCTAAAATAATTTTTACATATTTACGATTTTCTCCAAAAAAATGGGGTTTAACATGGAATTTTCTAGTTTGAAGACAAATAAAAGTAAAATGGATAGTTGCAACAATAAATTTATTGCTTTTTGTAGTCGTCCCAAAATTGGCAAAGCTAGAGCATGGCAAAATTGAAATTTTGTCCTGATCGATCTTATATTCACCAGGATAGTATATTTTTACAAATTCACGATTTTCTCGAAAAGTGGGTTCAAAATAAGTTTTCTAGGTTTGAATGCCAATTGAAAGTAAACTGGATAAGCTACTAACTGATGCATTGTTTTTGTAATCGTCCCAAAATTGCAAAAGTTAGAGCACGGCAAAGTTTAAATTCGCCAGGTTAGTACTTTTTTACAAATTCACGATTTTCTCGAAAATAAGGTGCAAAATGAATTTTCTAGGTTTGAATGCCAAATGAAAGTAAACTGGATGAGCTACATACAAATACAATGCTTCTTCCAATCTGACCGAAATTGGCAAAGTTGAGATTTTGTCGGGATCAATCTTAAGTTCCCCGGATTAGTCAATTTTCATAAATTCACGATTTTCTCGAAAAGTAAAATAAAAATGAGATTTCTAGGTTTAAATGCCAAATGAAAGTAAACTGGATGAGCTATTAATTATTACATTTATTGCTTTTTGTAAACGTCACAAAAGTGGCAAAGTTAGAGCACGGCAAGGTTGAGATTTTGTTGCGATTTTGTTGTTCACCAGGTTAGTAAACTTTTACAACTTCATGATTTGCTCGAAAAGTGGGTTCAAAAAAGAGTTTTTCTAGGGTTTAAAAGCCAAAAAAGTAAATTTGGATGAGCTACCAACTGATGCATTGCTTGTTGTAATCGTCCCAACATTGGCAAAATTAGAGCACGGGGAAAGTTGGATTTTTTCCCCAATCGTTTTTTAAATTTGAGATTAGTCAATTTTTAATAATTTTTAACAAATTCACGATTTTTTCAAAAAAATGGGTTAAAAAGAGTTTTTTTAGGTTTGAAGGCCCAAAAGAATAAAAAAGGATGGCTCTTACTAACTAATACCATTTCTTTTCGTAATCGTCCCCAAAAAGGTAAACTGGGGCACGGGAAAAAGTTTTGATTTTTTTGGGGTCGTCTTAGGGTTTCCCCGGTTAGTAAAATTATAAAAATTTAAATGTTCCCGAAAAATGAGTTTCAAATAAAATTTTCCCAGGTTTTAATGCCAACGAAATTAAAACTCGATCTTAAATTCACCCGTTAGGTGCAAATGATTTTCTAGGGTTTGATGCCAAATGAAGTAAAATGGAGAGTACTACTAATTCATGCTTCTTCCAAATTTCCCAAATTTGGGGGAAAATTAAAATTTTGTGGGGTCAACTTAAGTTCCCCGGGTTGTCAATTTTTTAAATTTCCCATTTTTCGAAAAGTAAAATAAAAATGAGATTTTTAGGTTTAAATGCCAAATGAAAGTAAATTGGATGAGCTATTAATTATTACATTTATTGCTTTTTGTAAACGTTTCCAAAGTGGGAAAAAATGGAGCCGCAAGTTGAATTTTGTTGGGATCGATCTTAAGTTCACCAGGTTAGTAAATTTTTACAAATTCATGAGCACGCAAAGTTGAGATTTTGCCCTAATCGATTTTAAGTTCGCCAGATTAGTAATTTTTTAAAAATTTTTTACAAATTCACGATTTTTTCAAAAAGTGGGTTCAAAATGAGTTTTCTAGGTTTGAAGGCCAAATGAAAGTAAAAATGGAGAGTATTACAACTAATACATTCATTGCTTTTTTTAATGCCCCCAAAAAAAGGTAAAGTGGAGCACGGGGAAAATTTGGGTTTTTGTTGGGGCGATCTTAGGTTTTACCCGGTTATAATTATTAAAAAATTTAAGGGTTTTCCAGAAAGGAGTTCAAAATAAATTTTCAGGTTTTTAATGCCAAAAAGAAATTAAAATCGATTTTAAAATTTACCAAAAGGGGCAAAATGAGTTTTCTAGGTTTGAATGCCAAATGAAAGTAAACTGGATGAGCTACATACTAATTCAATGCTTCTTCCAATCTGCCCAAAATTGGCAAAGTTAAGATTTTGTCGGGATCAATCTTAAGTTCCCCGGATTAGTTAATTTTTATAAATTCACGATTTTTTCGAAAAGTAAAATAAAAATGAGATTTTTAGGTTTAAATGCCAAATGAAAGTAAACTGGATGAGCTATTAATTATTACTTATTTCTTTTGTAAAATTCCAAAAGTGGCAAACTGGAGCACGGGAAAATTTTAGATTTTTTTGGGTCGTCTTAATTTTTTCCCGGTTGGGAAATTTTAACAAATTCACGTTTTCTCAAACGGTGGTTCAAAATGAATTTCTAGTTGGGATGACAACTGAAATAAACCGGATGAGCTACTAACTAATATATTCATTGTTTTTTAACGTCCCAAAATTGGCAAAGTTACTGAAATTTTTTTAAATTCACGATTTTTAAAAAATTGCTTCAAAATGAATTTTTAGGTTTGAATGCCAAAAGAAAGTAAACTAATGAGTTACAAAAATGAAACTTGCTTTTTGTAATCGTCCCAAAATTGGAAAAGTTAGAGCACGGCAAATGTAAGGTTTTGGTGGAATCGAACTTAACTTCGCCAGATAAGTCAATTTATTTATATTCACGATTTTCTCAAACAGTGGGTTCAAAATAAGTTTTCTAGGTATGAATGCCAAATAAAAGTTAAATGGGTAAGCTAGTAACTAATAGATTTATTGCTTTTTTTGTAAAAATTCGTCCCCAAAAAATTTTGGCCAAAAAGGGTTTTAAAAAGCCAAAAGGGGCAAAAATTTTTTTTGGGAAAAAAAAATTTTTTTTTGGTTTTTGGAAATCGGGGATTCTTAAAGGGTTTGCCAAAAAAAAAATTTTAAATTTTTAAGTTTCCCAAAAAAATTTTTTTTGTTTTTCAAAATAATTTTTCACCCCGGGAAAATTTTTTTTTCCCCTCGAACAGTGGGCTCAAAATAATTTTTTTTGGTTTGAAAAACAAATGAAAGTAAACTGGAGGAGCTAGTAACTAATACAATCATTGCTTTTTGTAATCGTCGCAAAATTGGCAAAGTTAGAGCACTGCAAAGTTGAGATTTTGTGGAATCGATCTTAAGTTCGCCAGATAAGTAAACTTTTACAAATTCACGATTTTCTCGAAAAGTGGGTTTAAAATGAGTTTTCTAGGTTTAAATGCCAAACGAAAGTAAACTGGATAAGCCTCTATCATATATTTTGCTTTTTGTAATCGTCCCAAAAGTGGCAAAAGTTAGAGCACGGCAAAGTTGAGATTTTGTTGGGATCAATTTTAAGTTCACCAGATTAGTAAATTTTTACAAATTCACGATTTTCTCGAAAAGTGAGTTTCCAATGAATTTTCTAGGTTTGAATGACAAATTAAAGTAAACTGGATAAGCTACTAACTGATATATTGCTTTTTGTAATCGTCCCAAAATTGGCAAAGTTAGATCACGGCAGATTTGAGATTTTTTTGGAAACGATCTTAAGTTCGCCAGATAAGCCAATTTTTACAATACATTTATTGTTTTTTGTAATCGTCCCAAAAGCGGCAAAGTTAGAGCACAGCATAGTTGAAATTTTATTGGAATCGATTTAAAGTTCGCCAAATTAATAAAATTTTACAAAGTCACGATTTTCTCGAAAAGTGGGTTCAAAATTTGTTTTCTTGGCTTGAAGGCCAAATGAAAGTATATTAGATGAGCTACTAACTAATTCATTCATTGTTTTCGTAATCGTCCCAAAAGTGGCAAAGTTAGAGCACGGCAAAGTTGAGATTTTCTTGGGATCGATCTTAAGTTCACCAGATAAGTCAATTTTAACAAATTCACGACTTTCTCGAAAAATGGGTTTCAAATGATTTTTCTAGGTTTGAATGGCAAATTAAAGTAAACTGGATGAGTTGCTAACTTATACACTCATTGCTTTTTGTACTAGTTACAAAATTGACAAAGTTAGAGCACGGCAAAAATGAGATTTTGTTGGAATCGAACCAAAGTTCGCCAGATAAGTCAATTTTTTCATATTCACGGTTTTCTCGAACAGTGGGTTGAAAATGAGTTTTTTAGTTTTGAATGCAAAACGAAAGTAAACTGAATGAGCTACTAACTAATACATTCATTGCTTTTTGTAACCGTCCCCCAAATTGGCAAAAAAGAGCCGGCAAAGTTTTGGTTTTGTTTTGGGTCGATCTTAATTTCACCGATAAGTCTATTTTAAAAAAATTCGATTTTCCGAAAGTGGGTCAAAATTATTTTTTTAGGTTTTAAATCCAAACGAAAATTCTGGGTAAGCTACCAAAGATATATTGCTTTTTTTTAATCGCTCCAAAAAAGCAAATTAGGCAGGCCAAGGTAAAATTTTGGTTGGGTGATCTTAAATTCCCCAAAATTTAATCAAATTTTTTACAAATTCACGATTTTCTCAAAAGTGGGTTTCAAATAATTTTTTAGGTTTGAATGCAATTAAAGTAAACTGGATGAGTTGCAATTATACACTCATTGCTTTTGTACTGTTACAAAATTGAAAAAGTTTTGGCACGGAAAAAAGGATTTTGTTTTGGGAAACGAACCCCAAAATTCGCCAGAAAAATCTTTTTTTTTTATTCACGGTTTTCTCGAACAGTGGGTTGAAAATGAGTTTTTTAGTTTTGAATGCAAAACGAAAGTAAACTGAATAGCTCTAATAAAACTTCATTGCTTTTTTTAACCGTCCCAAAAAGGGAATTAGAGCACGGCAAAAATTTTGAGATTTTTTGGATCGTCTTAAATTCCCAGATAAGTCTTTTAACAAATTCAAGATTTTCTCGAAAAGTGGGGTAAAAATTTTTTTCAGGGTTTTAAAAGCCAAAAGTAGTTAAATGGGCGGCTGCTAACTGATATATTGCTTTTTGTAATCGCTACAGAATTGGCAAAGTTAGAGCACGGCAAAGTTAAAATTTGGTTGGGGTTGATCTTAAGTTCACCAGAATAGTCAATTTTTACAAATACACGATTTTGTCAAAAATTGCGTTAAAAAGAGTTTTCTAGGAATGACAAAAAAAATAAAATGGTGAGCTACTTATTGATACATTGCTTTTTTTTATCTCCCCCAAATTGGCAAAGTTAGAGCACGGCAAAGTTAAGATTTTGGCCTAATCGATTTTAAATACGCCAGATTAGTCAATTTTTACAAATTTTTTGCAAATTCACGATTTTCTCGAAAAGAAGGTTTAAAATGAGTTTTTTTTAGGTTTGAATCCAAAAAGAAGTAAAATGGGGGAACTACACACTAAAAAAAAAAATGGGTTTTTAAAAAAGATCCCCCCTTTTTAGGTTTTAATCCAAATAAAGTAAACTGTATAAGGGTACTAACTAATACATTCATTCCCCGATTTTTTCGAAAAGTCCCTTTTAAAATTAATTTTTTAGGTTTTTAATGCCAAACCCAAAATAAACTGGATGGGGCAAATCCCTGATACATTGCTTTTTGTAATCGTCCCAAAATTTGCAAAGGGTTTGGGGCACCCACAAAGTTGGGGATTTTGCCCCTTTTTTTGATTTTAAGTTTCGCCAGATTAGTCATTTTTTTTTCAAAAACTTTTTACATTTTTAAAAAATTTTTCCCCGAAGAGTGTGATCAATCGAGTTTTCTAAATTTGAATTTCCAAATGAAAGTAAAATGGAAAGGCTACTAAAATAAAAACATTTCCTTGGGTTTTTGTAATCGTCCCAAAATTAGCAAAATTAAGCACGGAAGAGTTTTAATTTTTTTCGGGGTCGATTTTTTTAAAATTTCCAAACCCGGTTATAATTTTTAACAAATTCACGTTTTTTTTCGAAAGTGGGGTTTAAAATGAATTTCGTAGGTTTTTAATGCCAAACCCAAAAAAAACTGGATGAGCAAAAAAAAAGAACTTTTCTTGTTGTAAACGTCCCAAAATTTCAAAGTTAAGCATGGAAGAGGGTTTGGGTTTTGTCGGGGGCGATCTTAAATTCACCAGGTTAAAAATTTTTTTCAAATTCCGATTTTCTCCAAAGGGGGGTTTTAAAAAGAATTTTTCTAAAAGGGTTTGGGAATTTCCCAAAAAAAAAAGGTTTTTAAACTAAAAAGCTTTTTCAATAAAATTCAAATTTCTTTTTGTAACGTCCCCCAAAAATTTGGGGAAAGTTAAAAGGGGCCCGGAAAAGTTGGATTTTGGCCCTTTTCCCCTTTTAAAAATTCGCCAGATTTTTTTCAATTTTAACAAAATTTTTTTTTTAAAAACAACCCCCAAAATTTTTTCCCAAAATTTGGGTTTAAATTTTTTCCCAGTTTAGAAACCAGGAAAGAAATTTAAAAGGGGGGGAGCCCCCTAAAATAACAAAATTTATTGGGGGTTTTTTGTAATCGTCCCCCAAAATTGCAAAGGGTTTGGGGAAACTGGGAAAGTTTTAGATTTTGGGGGGCGATTTAAAATTAACGGGAGTTGTAAATTTTTTTCCCAAATTTCCCCCGATTTTTCCCCCCAAAAGAAGGGGTTTAAAATGATTTTTTAAGGGTTTTAATGCCAATGAAAAGTTTAAAATGGCCATTAACTAACATTCATGCTTTTTTAATTTTTCCAAAAAAATTGGGCAAAGTTTTGGAAAAATTTTTTTGGGGGAAAACAATTTTAAAAATTCGCCCGGAAATTAAACAAAATTTTCCTTTTTTTAAAATTAAATTTTTTTAAAATTGGGAAATTTTTTTTAAGGGGCCTTTAAAAAACAACCCCAACTAAAACAAATTTTTTTTTTTGTAATCCCTCCCAAAATTGGGGAAATTTTAAGGGAAGGCAAAAAAAAAGATTTTGGTTTGGAAACCCCCCTCTTAAATTTTTGGGGGTTTGAAGTATTTTTTTTTTTAAATTTACCAAATTTTTTTTTGGGAAAAAGGGTTCAAAAAAGGGGGTTTTTTTCCCCAGGTTTGGGGTGCCAAAAAAAGTAAACTGGATGAACACAACGATACAAAAAAGTTTTAAACTTCCCCAAATTTGGAAAGTTAGATTTTTTCCCGGGGGAAATTTAATTTTTCCTATGGAAGGGGCCCGGGGTTTCCCTTTTTTTCCAAAAATTTTTTAAAAAAAATTTTTAATCGGTTTTTTGGGGTTTTTGCTTAAATCTGGGGAAGCAACTATAACATTGTTTTTTTTAAAAGGGGCCCAAAATTGGGGAAAAAAATAAAAAACGACAAAAAATTTAAAATTTTTTTTTGGGAATCGGAAACTTAAAATTTTCCGCTAAAAACCCAGTAAATTTTTTTTTTTTTTAATTCCCCGGAATTTTTTTCCCCCCGAAAAGTGGGGGTTTAAATTAATTTTTCCCAGGGGTTTTAGTGGCCAAACAAAAATAAACTGGGGTGAAAAATAACTGATAACATTTCTTGTTTTAATCGTCCCCCAAAATTTTAAAAATTAAGTACCCGGGAAAGTTTTAGTTTTTGGGCCCCATCGGGTTTTTTGGGTTTCCCCCGGGGTTTATCCCTTTTTTTTTTCCCAAAATTTTTTACAAATAACCGATTTTTTCGAATCGAGTTTTCTAGGTTTGAATGCCCAAATTTAAAGTAACCCCCCGGTGAACCACTAACTATAATTCATTTTGGGCCCTTTTTTGTAATCCCCCTTTTCCCAAAATTTTGGGGGGAAAAAGTTTAAAAAGCACCCGGAAGTTTACCAGGTTAGGGAAATTTTTTAAAAAAAATTCCCCGGGGTTTTCTTAAACGGTGGGTTCAAAGTTTAATTTTTTTTAAAAGGGGGGAATGGGCAAATGAATAAACCCGGATGAGGCCCATTTTACCAATAAAATTCATTGCTTTTTTTAATCGTTCCCCAAAAAAATTTTCAAAGTTAGAGCACCGGAAAATTTTAGATTTTTTGCCCCAATCATTTTTAAATTGCGAGATTTTGTCAAATTTGGGCAAATTTTTTTAAATTCCCCGATTTTTTTTTCCCCGAAAAAGTGGGGTTCCCAAAAGAGTTTTTTTTTAGGTTAGAAAAAACCAAAAAGAAGTAAAATGGATGAAACTCCTAATAATAATTTTTTCTTTTTTTTTTTTTAAATTTTCCCCCCCAAAAAACAAAAGGTTAGAGCAAAGGCAAAAGTTGGATTTTTTTTCTATTGATCTTAAATTCTCCAAAAAGGTTAAATAAATTATTTTAAAAAAATTTTACGAAATTTTTTTCGAAAAGTGGGTTTTAAAATGAATTTTTTTCCCCAGGGGGTTTTAATTGGGCCCAAAAAAAAAATAAACTTGGGTTTTACCTACTAACTTTTTTTAAAATTTCTTGTTTGTAATTTGTCCCCAAAATTGGCAAAGTTAAAAGGGACCCCGGGAAAGTTTTAGATTTTGGGCCTAATCGATTTTAAATACGCCAGATTAGTCAATTTTTTCAAATGCCAAACAAAAGTAAACTGGATGAGCAACTCCCTGATACATTGCTTGTTGTAATCGTCCCAAAATTAGCAAAGTTAGAGCACGACAAAGTTGAGATTTTGCCCCTTTTCGATTTTAAGTTCGCCAGATTAGTCAATTTTTACAAAACTTTTTACATATTAACGATTTTCTCGAAGAGTGTGATCAAATCAAAAAAAGTTTTCTCAGTTTGATGAATTGCCAAATGAAACAAAAGTAACGGGATGAGCAACAATAAACTGGTTTTGTAATGCCCCAAAATTTTAAAAATTTAGCAGAAATTTAGTTTTTCCCATTCGTTTTTAAAGTAAATGGGTTTTTAAAATTTTTTAACAAATTAAGTTTTTCTCGAAAAGTGGGTCAATGATTTTCCTAGGTTTGAATCCAATAATAAACTGGATGGCATAACTAATACCTTGTTTTTGTAACTCCCAAATTAGAAAGTTAGAAAACGGAAAGTTGGTTTTTTCCCGGGTCGATTTAATTTTCCGGGTTAGTTTTTAAAAAATTCCAACGATTTTCCCTAAAAACGGGGGGTAAAAAAAAATTCTAGTTGAATGACAACGAAAATAAACGGATAAGCTTAAAATAAAATAATTTTTTTTTAATTCCCAAAATTGGAAAGGGTTTCTAAAATTTTTAAAAAAAATTCACGATTTTATCAAAAGGGGGGTTTCAAAATAATTTTTAGGCTTGAACCAACGAAAAAGAAAAGTTGTTGAGCTTACAAACTGAAACATTGTTTTAGTAAATTTATAAAAATTACTTTTCCGAAAAGGGGATCAAATGAGTTTTTAGGTTTGAATCAAAGAAAAAACGGGGGGCTACAAAAATACATTTTTGTTTTTTGTAATCGCCCAAAAATGGAAAGTTAGAGCCGGAAATTTGAGATTTTTTTGGTCGCTTAGTTACCGGGTTTAGTAAATTTTAAAAAAATTCACGTTTTCTCAAGGTGGAAAAATTTAATTTCTAGTTTGAATAAAAACGAAAAAAACCCGGAAGTACTAACTAAAAATTCATGCTTTTTGTAATCGTCCCAAAATTGGCAAGGTTACTGAATTTTTACAAATTCACGATTTTATCAAAAATTGGGTTCAAAATGAATTTTATAGGTTTGAATGCCAATCGAAAGTAAGTTAGATGAGCTACTAACTGAAACATTGATTAGTAAATTTATACAAATTCACGATTTTCTCGAAAAGTGGTTCAAAATGAGATTTCTAGGTTTGAAATCCAAATGAAAGTAAACTGGGTGAGTTGCTAACTAATAATACATTTTTTGCTTTTTGTAATCGTCGCAAAACTGTAAGTAAGCCGAAGGTTAAGATTTGTCGGACGATTTAATTTACAGGTTAATAAATTTTTACAAATTCACGATTTTCTCGAACGGTGGGTTCAAAGTGAATTTCTAGGTTTGAATGACAACTGAAAGTAAACTGGATGAGCTATTCACTAATACATTCATTGTTTTGTTTTTCGCCCCAAAAATTGGCAAAGTTAGAGCACGGAAAAGTTGAATTTTCCCCCTACATTTTAATTTGCGAGATTGTCATTTGTAAAAATTTTTTTAAAAATTCACGATTTTCCCAAAAAAGGGGGGTTCAAAATGAGTTTTTTGTTAAAAAGCCAATGAAGAAAACGGGAAAAAAAAAAGCTCCTAAAAATACATTTATTCTTTTTGAAATTGTAAATTTTTTTGTAAATTTTTCAAATTCAGATTCTCGAAAAAAAGGGGGTTTAATGAATTTTCTAGGTTGAATGCCCAACTGAAAGTAAACTGGATGAGCTACAAATATGATCATTGCTTTTTGTAATCTCCCAAATTTCAAAGTGGGGCACGGCAAAATTGAGATTTTGTTGCTCGATTTTAGTTCCCAGGTAATTTAAAATTTTTTTAAAACCGATTTTTTTTTAAAAATGGGTTCAAAACAACTTTTTAGTTTGAAAGAAAAAGAAATAAAAAGGATGCTACTAAACTAATACCCAAAATTTTTATTCAAAAGATTTTTCCCAAAAGTCGGTTCAAAATTAATTTTTTGGGTTTAATGCCAAAAAAAAATAAACTGGTGAGCAATAAGATACATTGTTGTTTAATCGTCCCCAAAAATTAGCAAAGTTGAGCACAAAAGTTAAAATTTGCCCCTTTTTTTTGTTTTAAAATTTGCCAGATTATCAATTTTACAAAATTTTTTTCATATTAACGATTTTCTCGAAAGTGTGATTAAAACGAGTTTTTTAGGTTTTTAATGCCAAAAAGAAAAAACTGGATGAGCTACTAACTAATACATTCATTGCTTTTTGTAATCGTCCCAAAATTAGCAAAGTTACTGAATTTTTACAAATTCACGATTTTATCGAAAATTGGGTTCAAAATGAATTTTCTAGGTTTGAATGCCAAACGAAAGTAAACTAGATGAGTTACTAACTGAAACATTGCTTTTTGTAATCGTCCCAAAATTGGAAAAGTTAGAGCACGGCAAAGTTGAGATTTTGTCCTGATCGATTCTAAATGCGTCAGATTTGTAAATTTTTACAAATTCACGATTTTCTTGAAAAGTGGGATCAAAATGAGATTTCTAGGTTTGAAATCCAAATGAAAGTAAACTGGGTGAGTTTCTAACTAATAATACAATCATTGCTTTTTGTAATCGTCGCAAAACTGGTAAAGTTAGAGCGCGGCAAAGTTGAGATTTTGCTGGGATCGGTCTTATGCTCACCAGATTAGTAAATTTTAACAAATTCACGATTTTCTCGAACGGTGGGTTCAAAATGAATTTCTAGGTTTGAATGACAACTGAAAATAAACCGGATGAGCTACTAACTAATACATTCATTGCTTTTTGTAATCGTCCCAAAATTGGCAAGGTTACTGAATTTTCACAAATTCACGATTTTCTCGAAAAGTGGGTTCAAAATGAATTTTCTAGGTTTGAATGCCAAATGAAAGTAAACTCGATAAGCTACGAACTGATATATTGCTTTTTGTAATCGTCCCACAATTGGCCAAATTAGAGCACGGCAAAGTTGAGATTTTGCCCTGATCGGTTTTAAATTCACCAGATTAGTAAACTTTTACAAGTTTCTCGATTTTCTCGAAAAGTGGTTTCAAAATCAATTTTCTAGATTTGAATGCCAAATGAAAGTAAACTGGGTGAGCTACTAATTGATACATTCTTTTTGTAATCGTCCCAAAATTGGCAAAGTTAGAGCACGGCAAAGTTGGGATTTTTTTCTGATCGATTTTAAATTCGCCAGATTAGTAAAATTTTACAAATTCACGATTTTCTCGATAAGTGGGTATAAAAAGAATTTTCTAGGTTTGAATGCCAAACGACAGAAAACTGGATAAGCTACTTGTTCAAGAATAAACATGTTAGTTTCTAAGGCTGCGATGTGTATAAATAAATATACTCAAAAATACAGAACACATCGTCAGTAGAAATATATAAATGTAAACACTTGTAACAAAAATATCCTATGCACCACACATCAAGGTACATAAATATAGTCAATAACCAACATCTAAACGACCAACGGATGTCAGGTTAAAAATAATTTCAACCCCCGATTGCTATGACGCGACCTTTTAGCGATCGTGTCAAGCATTAGATTAAGATCCCCCGATCCTACGAATGTCACCCATAGAGTTTAAGAAACACTATAAAGGCAGAATTTTGTAAATAAATTCAGTTCAATATTTGAATTCACTAAATGACGATTGGGTTTTTATTTCCTCTCCCCGGAATCCCTATTCATTTTTGGTCCTTCGAGAAACAACTCTGTAGTTTTCCCCACACCCC